>JAYMSZ010003234.1:0-10833 GCA_036897665.1 Pelargonium citronellum | reverse complement strand
GCGTTAGTAGTTAGCTATCCTTTTAAACCCATAAATCTCACCCCATACTGTCGATAAGAAGGCTCGAATCTAAGATTTCACAGGAAATTCAAAACACATCAACTATTTGGAAAAAGTCCAATAGAAAAAGAAGGAGACACATATATATACTATATAGTCCATAGAGCGTTTGAATTTAGAGGTGACATCTGACATGTATATCTGAGGTGTTCAGTAAACATAACCGAACTAGACCTCAAGTTCACTAGTAAACAGACTGGTCAATTAGCTACTTCATCAATTTCAAACCGCTCCTCTAAATTGCCCATTCCTTGCCTGCTTTCAACACTGCCGAGTGCACACTTTTTTGGACAGAGGATGGGAGGGTGTTGTGTATGTGTGTGGAGGAGAGGAAGGGGCGATCGCATGGCTGAGAATAGACGGTGGGGATGGACAGTGGAGGGTACTATAGTAGGTGATGAGGCGACTATCAGATGACGTAGCAGCTGATGTGTGCAAATCGAAACCTACCAATGAGATTATGAAACCTCATTAAAATTCACTTTTACCCACCCAAGTGAATATGTAGGAGCGGAGCGACCCGCCCGAATACATAATTTTAAATGAGGTGTCATCACCTTATTAGTACAACTGATATAAAATTATATCAGTCAACTGATGTCCATATTACACTTTTTCCATTCATATTTAACTGACTAAACAAGTTTGAAAATGTTTACAATGATCATTTGTTTCAATTTCTTTTAAGATCACATACATTTAGTAACAAATAGGTAGGAGTTGTGTACGATTTGAACTTCATAAAACTTATTTAATCACTAATAATATGCGTTCCGAGGCAGATGCAAACAATATTGCACCAAGACTTGTGGAAATGATTGAACCTTTCCATTAAAATGATTGAAGTGGAGGTGAAGATATATATTGTAGATCAAATTCATGGAAATCAGTGTCATCTATGACTCATTTCCTGCAAAGCATCCATCTTTTTTTTTCTTCTTCTCCTTTTTTGTTTGGTTTTCTTTCATACACGTTATGGGCAACCAAGAACCCAAACAAAAGACAAATTTTATGTTGTAATGTTGTCCTCTTGTTTCTTTGTTCTTCTACTCAATATCCGGACATTTGTGATTTGATTCTTCAATCATATACAGTGATAGATTCTTGTGGGATACAGTTGTGGAAGCAAAATGAGATGGATACACAATAAATAGTGATGATGCACTAAGTTTTATAAGTAGTTCAATCATAGATTGGTCGACACGTGTCTTTATAGCTTCATCGGTACCTGACTAGTTTGAGACATAGGGACGGGTCGAGATTGAAGAAATCAGACTACGTTCGAGTGTAAACAAAATCATGATGATCACGATGAAAATTGATTCTGACGAAGGTTTGGAAAGAAGACAAACACTATTAAACCGAAATTAGAATTGGGAGATGGGAGTCGCCTACAATCATGGCTAAGCCAACCGTTCACATGGCCTGATCCAATGCTAACGTAACATGATTCCTAATTTTTCTTCTCACCTTTTCTTGAGTCATACCCATTTAAAAATTTTGGGAGGTGATTTTGAAGAGCTCCCAAAATTTGTTTGAATGTTTTATTTTTGGATTTGTTAGACCCCAAATAAAAAAGTTCACCAACATTACATACAAGTGACTCAAGAAATTTTAATAATGCATCATATAACAATTTATTAAAATATTAAAATTAAAATTATTGTTTTATTCCGACCATTTATTAACATAAGTATAAGAAAATTAAGTGTTACGTTCTTGTGCGATCTTTGAATATAAATAGCATCACATATATAGAAAATTAGATTCCTAATTGATTCCCATATATAGTGATGAGTTTGGCATGAGTCACCTCAATATTTTTTTAAGTATTAGATGCTTGTTGGAGTATTATATGTCCCATCTTATGTGGAAAAGAAAAAATACTAAAATTCCAATTAGATAGGAATAAAGGAATGAAGATTGAAGACAACATGATTATTCACCAAACACACTAACAATACATAACCTAATTATTTTATGACTAGATAAGGTTGATGAATTGTCCATGACAAACAACAACCTATTGCTTACTATTTAGTCTACAAACCAAGGTGCTTGTTTGCAGCATTGAAATGTGGGATAATATATTTCTTTCACTCTTGTTTTCTTCTAGGGAAGGTGTTGAGAAACATGATTTTTGCACCATATATTAATTATAATATAGATTCTACATGTGGTAATGATAATATATAAGAATATAGACATATGAGTTTGTTATGGTAGATGAAATTGAAGAAATTAATATGCTTAAAGGATCAACACCTATAATATATTTACATGTATTTTGTATAACTAATTAAAATATATAGAATTAAAAGTAGAGATGTTTCTATAGTTAAAGTAAAAGAAAACATATTTACAATTATTAATGTACAAATATTGTTGTATCATGCACTAAACTACTAATTAATTGTGAAAACTTATTCTAATACATCATATTAGAAAAGTAATAGAAATTTTTTCTAATTGAGTTTAATAAAAATTATACAAGACATTAACATTCGCAAATGAATATATCAGAATATTAAAATCATTTTTATTTTCTATCTTAGGTATTTCCATGAATAATATGAAATATACTAAGGGAAAAAATGAAAAATACTTTTCCTTTATAGTGAGAGTTCAACCATTACTCAAAATTTGGTAGTGTGGAGGTAGGCCATAGTGGAAAGGTGATGTATCAAGAAACCAAGTGAGGTGGTGTTCTTGATAAAAGTTGAGTGGAAGTAAATGTAATATATATGTGGAGCACGAAACTTTCTAAATATTTATGAAGTCATTTAAAATCCACTTGAAATAGAATGAGGTAGTCAAAACTTAAAAAATATGTCAAGGGGTTGCTGAAGTGGTCCCACGACCACAAGAGGTCTATCCGATCTTGAGCCAAATTTGAGGGTCAAAGTGAGTCAAGAAATGATTGTCAAGCCAGAAAGGGTGCCTCACGATCATGACTTTAGTCCATTTTCTTCCTCCAGCATCTTCGTTTTTCGAGTTTCTAACTTCTTGTTTAACTCATTCTCGATTCAATCTTTTGAGTTTTTACTCGATTTATAACCATCACAAAATAAACGACTTTCACATCGATTGACTGATGACGTAGATGCTTGTAACGAATGTCCCGACATGATTAACCGTCTTTTTTATACACCGAACACATTTACAAGTAATTTCTTAAAAGTTGAGGCCTTTCCTAGAAGCTTACAAATTACAAATAATAGAAAGTTGAGGCCAAAATGAGTCAAGAATCGCCGCCCCGAATATGCCTGCCATGTGTAGTAAAAGTTGGCCAATTTATTTTAATTCCCACAGAATATTCCCTTTATTCCCACTTTTTTTAGCCTACCAAAATATACAATAAATCAAAACTAAAAAATATAAAACAATCCACCACAACCGTCCGATCCTACTTGATCTCACAAAAGCCGCCAGATCCAACGGCCAGAAACTGCTCCCAGTAAAAAAAAATTAAAACAGAGTAGTAATATTCTTTTGGCATCAAATATTCTTCTCCTTCTTCTCCAATCTCTGTATATAAATAGCCACCATTGATTCTCTTCTGATCATTAAAACTACAAATTCACAGCTTTTTCTCTTCTGGGTTGTGATCAAAACCAGAGATTAGTTTCTGGGTCGGTGAGTTTTTGAGCATTTTAGTAGCAGAAAATGGCGGGAATTCTGGTGGTTTTCGACTTCGACAAGACGATCATTGACTGTGACAGTGATAATTGGGTGATTGATGAATTGGGCTTCACCGATTTGTTCAATCAGCTCCTCCCCACCATGCCTTGGAACTCTCTCATGGTTAGTTTCTCATTTTCTGGCGGTGCCATTTTTGTGTTCTTCAAGCTTTTTTGTATGTTCGATAATGCTCTGTTCTGTGTATTCTCAAATGCTCAGTTTTTTTTCTTAAATACTCAGTTTTTTGTATCAATTCTAATATGCTCTGTTTTTTGTTCAATTTGAAAAATTTCAGGACAGGATGATGGAGGAGCTTCACTTGCATGAAAAGACGATTCAGGACATTTCCGATGTTTTAAAACGAGTTCCGATTCATCCCCGGGTTGTTGCAGCCATTAAAGAAGCTCATGCTTTAGGGTATTTTTTTTTTAAAATTACAGAGCAAATATTTTTATGTTTTTGTTTTAAATTTGACAGTCAATTAATTTTGATGAACTGATTCTGATTATTTTGCAGGTGTGAATTGAGGGTTGTGAGTGATGCAAATGTGTTCTTCATAGAGACAATTTTGGAGCATCTTGGATTGAGACAGTATTTTTCAGAAATCAACACAAACCCAGGTTTTGTTGATGAAGAAGGGAAGCTCAGAATCTTGCCATTTCATGATTTCAATTCATGTTCTCATGGTTGCAATCTGTGTCCTCCCAACATGTGCAAGGTAAATTAATTAATTTTATAAATTATGTTTACAAATATTTTTAATTTTATAAAATCTGTTTTTTGTGTATTATGAGGGGCAATATTCTGTAGTTTCTGATAGATAAAGATTGATGTGTTTTTTTAAATAAAATTGGATATTCTTGTGAATATTGAAATGCTTGGGTGGATTGTCAAACGGTCAATTCCATGAAACATAGAATTATTTTTTTAGTTTTTTATAAATAATAAATCCCAAACTAAATATATCCTATGATTTTGACACATATAATATTTTTTTTAAATAATTTAGAGATTGTGACAACTAATTTTTCACATGTCAAATTTAATTTCAATCATTTTCTTGACAAAGTCAAGTGATTGGCTATAATTCAAGTTTTGTCAAATTAAATTCTATCATATTTGATTTTGTAAGACTTTATACTTATCTAGCATGATAGGAATTGCTTATTAACAAAGTAATAAACATAAGTTTATAAATTGGTTTACTATTGTTAGCTCTAATTTACAATGTTTTTAAGTGTTACTACTTACTACTCAAATGATCACATCTAATTTACTACTTTGAACGTTATTTTGTATGATTTTGACGTTCTGTCTTTAACAATATAAACTACTGATTTTACAAAATCGAAGTAGAGTTTTTCTTTTGAAATTTGCCTAATGGATAGTAATTTTTTGTTCTTTTTCAACTATATAGGGCAAAATCATAGAGAGGATCCAAGCACAAATATTGGCTGATGGGAAGAGAAAAATAATATACCTTGGAGATGGAAGTGGAGACTATTGCCCAAGCTTGAAGCTTGGAGATGGAGACTATGTGATGCCAAGGAAAAACTACCCTGTTTGGGACTTAATTTGCAGAAACCCACTTCTCATAAAGGCCAAAATCCATGAATGGAGTGATGGTCAAGATCTTGAGCATGTTTTGATCAAAACCATCAACACAATCTCACAAGATGAGCAAAATGCAGCTAACATTTTGGTCTCTTCTGTTGATTGCAAGCTCCACACAATTGCTCATGAACCCATGCCTCAAGCTCTCAAGGTTTCCCAATAGAAGAATTAGGAGGATGTGTAATTAAAATACTAGTCCAAATGTGGGCAAGTTTGTCTCAAAAAATTATGTTTTTTGTTGTTTAATAATATTTGTATTTTTTATGACTTTAATTTTGTGTTCTTGGTAGGACAATGTATCAAAATGATCATTTTAGTGTCTCACCTTGTGTTTTATTCTATTTAGTTGTAAACATATTTTTTAATATTATAAATTACAATAAATTAAATGTAATATTTAAATTCAAATATGTTCATTTTCAACTTGATTGAAATTAAATTGAACTAAAAACGACAGATAAATTGTAAACATGTTTGGTGATAAAGATGACATGCTTTTTCTTTAATATTAGACTTGACAAATTAGTTGAACGCCAATATGACTAACGAGTCGCATTTCATTCTTTACATAAATTTAATTGTGAGTTTAGGACAAGACGTATTAAGATTGGCTAAAAATGATACATACCATATTTTTTTTTGGTTTGTGCATAGTTTTTATTTTATTGGACACACATTGAATTTTTTTGATCCAAGCAGTTACTTTTATGTAAATACATTTGGCTCAAATTTGGTCTGAATTAATTTTTTTTTGTCAACGAGCGGACAATAACTAAATAGTCATCTAACCAATCCGATCCTAGGATGTTGCACACCCCTAATATAATTGGATATAGCCGCACTGCTAGGCATATATACTCATCATATAAGAAATCATTTCTCTTAAATGTACTGTATCAATATAGGGCGTGAGCTTTTAAATCCATCCAGAGAGGTGATCAAGCGAAGATAGTTTCAAAACATTGACAAGATACTGATCGTAATATTCAAATGAGAAAATAAGAATGTCTAGTGTACAAGTAGAGCTGACAATTAGAATTCGAGTTCATAGTCCCTGAAATCCGATTCAACTCAAAGCTTACCCGATATGACTAACTTTTATATTATTGGATCGAACAAACTTCCATACTTTAAACGAAAATTTAAAATCCAATTCATTCTACTTTGTGATCCAAAATCTAAATCGACTTAAACTCATTTACAAATCAAATTCAAATTATTATTTATAATTTCGATTCAAAATCATCCTTAATTTGATTACCAACTCCATGTACAAGTGGTTTTGTAGATACCAAGACATGTTGGGCCAAGCGGTTAATGCACTTTGGATTTTCTTTGAGGTCTCAAGTTCGAGCCTCCTTACCAACGGTATGAGGTGAGATTTTATGGATTTAAGGGGAAAACTAACAACTAACTCGGGTGACTCCCCCACTTAAGGGTGAAAAACACTAGCTTTTGTAAACCTGTTGTCTCGTCGCTTATTAAAAAAAAAGTGGTTTTGTAGATTCGTGATTGATTTGGCTTGCACAAGTTGTTTTTGTTATGGATTAGGCAGGAGTCACTCCAAAATTCTTATGGCTATAACACATGCAATCCAACTTTTTGTGTTTTAGTGAATTATAGTATCGGATTCATGATGGGGTTTTTAGGCAAATAGCCTATTTGGCAAAAATAATTGGATTTTTAACCCCCTTCTTCAAAAATTTAGGAATCAAAAAGCTTCTAGCTAGAGATATAATAATATACTATTATAAAAACAAATAAATCCATTATTTTGGAATAAATGGAATAACAACAAGTACAATTATAATAAAGATTACAAATTCATAAATAGAAATAGATTTTTAATCACAACTAAATATATTGTTCTTGGCAACACGGCTGGGTGTGTGAGAATAGATTTTCGATTCGATCATTACTAAACACATTTATGAGAAAGAGTGAAGAGTCTTAACTATGACTCAACACTAGTAGTTTACACAAAACATTATTATATTTACTCATAAATATTTGATACGCACGAATAGATTTTTAAGAGTAAAATTTTATAATTTATTATGAAAACAATATAATGATGTAACGTTCACATGATAATTATGTATGGGTGTCCGTATCAACCGTATTGTTTAGTTTTCCATAAATTACAACAACATTTTTTCACATTTGCGTTAGTGTCGTCGCCAACTTAATCTAAGGAGATAATTGCATAATAAACCTATTATAAAATTAAAATTATATCGATAATTTGTAAACTATATTGATAATTGTAGAATAAACCAAATATGTAAAACTAAAATGAAAATAAAATAAAAATGAAATACTTTCCTTCATATAATCACGTGGCTAATTTGTATAAGAGTTACAAAAATGCAAAGGAACTAAAGAATATACCGAACCCACTAAGTTGGCCAAACTATTTAGTTCCAAAAGAATATTCTCTTATTCCCGCGTGTTTTTTAACTACCAAAACAAATTTATTTTTGAAACCATTACACATTTTTAAATATTAACCACTAGATCTGCTTACTTTTCCAAAAAGCCACCAAATCCAACGGTCAAATTTGTCATGCATTAGAAATTAATTACAGAAATAAAAAAGCATATAATTTTGAAATATTCTGGAGAAATCCTAATCCAAAACAGAAAAATTAAAGTGAGGCTCCTCCAAGTTTCTGTAATATTCCTTTGGAATCAAATATTCCCCCTCAGAAATTCTTTATTATTATTGTTTTTTGTATAAATAGGTACCTTCCTCTGTTTTGTAAATTCAAGCCAAACAATATTTTCTGGTGATTTAAGCTAGATTTGAGCTTGTTCTCTGTTGGGTTGTCATCAAAATCGAATTTTTTGTTCTGGGTTGGTGAGTTTTTGAGCATTTTTGTAGTAGAAAATGGCGGGAATTGTGGTGGTTTTCGACTTCGACAAGACGATTATCGACTGTGATAGTGATAATTGGGTGGTTGATGAATTGGGTTTCACTGATTTGTTCAATCAGCTCCTCCCTACCATGCCTTGGAACTCTCTTATGGTATGTTCTTTTTGTTGTTGGTTTGTTTATAGTTATTTAGTTACAATGAGTTTAGCGTAACGGTTAAATTGTTGTTGTCATCTAATTTAAATTAGTCATGCGTTTGAGTTTTTAGTCTTTTACCATGTTAAATTTTTTGTTATTTTAATCTTTATGTCACATGTTCGTTATTTTATAAGCTTTGTCATTAATTTTATTGGTTAATGTCACATAATCGAAACAAATGTTAACATGAATCATGCTAGTCATATGAATTGTCAATTATGATTATTAAGAGACTATTCTTATAATTTTATTATATATAATGAAAGTAAAGTAAACTTCACACTCTGCAATAGTTTAGACTCTCAAGCCTATAATGATATAAAGTTTACATTTCCAATTAAACCTCGATTTTGTAATAATGAGAGTCTCGTGCTTTGAATTAGTATCTTTGATTCTATTATAATTTATCATCTTTCTCAAACTTTTGCCTTGGTCCAAAATATGCAGGATAGGATGATGAAGGAGCTTCACTCTAATGGGAAGACGATTCAGGACATCAAAGATGTCCTGTATCGTGTTCCGATCCATCCCAGAGTTGTTCCTGCCATCAAAGCAGCTCATGCTTTAGGGTACATATTTGCAACAATCGATTTGTTTTTTTTATTTACAATTTTCTAGAATTTACGTGAAACTAACTATTTTTTATGAATTGATTTTTTTGTTGCAGTTGTGAATTGAGGATTTTGAGCGATGCCAATTTGTTCTTCATTGAGACAATTTTGGAGCACCTTGGATTGAGACAATACTTCTCAGAAATCAACACAAACCCTGGTTTTGTTGATGAAGAAGGGAAGCTCAGAATCTTCCCTTTCCATGATTTCAACTCTTGTTCCCATGGTTGTCCCCTTTGTCCTCCAAATATGTGCAAGGTTTGTGCTTTTCGTAACGATCTAATAGTTACTTTATATTTTGAAGTTGTCATGTCACTATTTGATATGATCGATCAAATTGTTCATTCAATCAATAGATTAGTTCACTTCGACTATTGAGAGTAGATTAAAATTAGATTGATATAGCCGAAAACTAATTTTTGGATTGTCACGTCACCATTTGATACCAACGGTTAAACTGATGATTCAATTAACATATTAGTTTGTCACATCATCATTGGATACGAGTCGGTTCAATCAGACAAAACCACTTAGTACTCTAAAAGGAAACAAACTTAGCTACATGTACTTTTGAGCTACCATTTAAAGTACAAAACACCCAAAGTTTTCAACATTCATTGAGTCCACAAGACCATTTGGTCACCCTTTTGGCTAATGAGTTGTGTTCTTTGCTCAACAGGGTCAAATCATAGAGAGAATCCAAGCATCAATATTGGCTGATGGGAAGAGGAAAATAATATACCTTGGAGATGGAAGTGGAGACTATTGTCCAAGCTTGAAGCTTGGAGATGGAGACTATGTGATGCCAAGAAAAAACTACCCTGTTTGGGACTTAATTTGCAGAAACCCACTTCTCATCAAGGCCAAGATCCATGAATGGACTGATGGCGAAGACCTCGAGCGCGTTTTGATCGAAACTATCAACACAATTATAGAAGATGAACAAAATGCAGCTAACATGTTGATCACAAATGATTGCAAGATCCACACCATTTCTGTGGCTTCACATGAAGCCATTCCTCAAGCTCTCAAGGTTTCTCAGTAGAGGGAAGAGAAGCTATTAACATATTATTAGTCCTAATGTTGCCAATTCTCAAGGTTTTTATTGTACTTTTTTTGGTGATGTCCTGTTTTGTTTTGGGTTTTGTTTTTGGCAACTAACTCACAAAGCTTTTTTAAGCTTTTGGGAAGTGTTAATAACAGTTTGCTCTATGTATCAGTATGTGATGCCATAAATATATGAGCTAACAACATTTAAGTGTTGAAAAGCTCTGACTTATTGTTTATATACTTTTTATATGTTTTTTTAAACTCAAACCGATAATCTTTATTAATTCAAATCGACCAACAAAGGAGTTACAATTAACGTCGGGACATGATGATCAATCTAACCAACTAAACCTGACATAGAATCAGAGGAAATAGCAAGAGCTCGAGCCACATAATTGGAGTGACCCAACCCATGATAAGCAGCCCAAGTCCAAGTCATTTCCAAGCCCAGCCCATGAGCCATTGAGATGACATCAGTAACAAATAAAAAGGAGCTCCAGCAGCAGGAATGGGTGTTGAGTGATTTGTTCTGTGTCTTCTTCCTCTTCTCTCTGTACATGCTTAGGCATTTCTTCTCTTGAAGCTTTCCTCATCGGATCGCTTTTCTTGGAGCCTAGCTGAGCTCGAATCATGCTTTATCTGTATTAGCTTTTGAGATGATTGTAACTCATGTTAGTTCATCAATTAATTGCTATTTCTTCTTCTATTTTGCTGGTAATCTGGTATTGAGTTTGTAAAGTCATA
>JAYMSZ010003233.1:0-10833 GCA_036897665.1 Pelargonium citronellum | reverse complement strand
TTAGCCACGTGTCACTTTTCTATTGGCTTCAAGACTTATGATTTGCCGGGTAGCATCATCAAGGATTTTGATGGTAAATTCGAAAAAAGTATATGTAGAGTCGAAAATGGTATGCTCAGCTTATTTTAAGCTACACATCTAAGGGTACATGGAGAGTACATACTTGATGAAGCTCTAGTCCTCACAATGACTCATCTCAAATCCATTGCAAATCATGGTCATCCTCTTGTCCATGCTCTAGTGCATCCCCTCCACAACCACAAGGGCATGCCAAGACTAGAGGCGAGACACTACATCTCCTTATACCAATTAAGAAGATGAGTCACTGAACATGACACTGCTCAAGCTCGCCATATTAGATTTCAATAGAGTTCAGCTGCTGCATCAACATGAACTTGGTCTGATTTCAAGGTAAATATGTATATGTTACAAAATACATACATATGCCTTTATATTACAATATTCTCTTAATTTGTATATGTATAGATGCAGGAGGTGGAAGGAATTGAACTTTGCAAAGAAATTGGGTTATACGAGATAGAGGATTGTGGAGTTGTGTTTTGGGATGCAGGGATTATACTTTGAACCCCAATATACAAGTGGTCGGATCGTGATAGGTGATCTGTGAAAAGTATATGCTTCTGTCTAATTTTTTTGGTTATTCTCAATGTTATCAATTAACTTATCTATTTTAAGAAACTATCTCATTATGTAATGTTGGATTCTCTTTATCTTCTTTAGTTGGATTCTCTATAATTTGCTTGTCTATATCCCTCCCATGAAAATGGAAAAATCTCATACTCCAACTTTATATCCTTGAATAGAAAAGAAAGAAATGGGAAAAAGGAATGGTTTATGTGTGTGGGCAGAGGAATTTAAGTACAGCTTATATAGCATAAGTTGATCTTTAAGTATAATGTATGGTGTGAGATTCATGAGTGAAGATAGATAGATTGGACTGATTAGCATAAGTTGATTTGGTCTTTAAGCAACAGGAATGGGTCCCCTAGGGAGTGACGCAATGGTTAAAACACACATCTCCCATAGAAAGTCATGAGTTCAAATCTCATTGTATCGGGTGGGGTGGATTTGGGTTAAATGAGAGAGCTACCTCTGTTCTGTAGCTCAACTTTTTTTTTTTTTTAAGAAAGAAAGATTAATATGTTTGGGCCAGGAATTTAAGTACAGCTGCTTGCAATTGCAAGTGCAAGTTGCAACCAAACAAAGTGGTACATAACACAATTGTTAGATTGATAAAGTTGGATTGGACCAGCTTTATTTGACTTAAGATTTGACCCATTGGGCCATTTACTAAAATTTATAGGATTCAAAGTGTTACTTACCGACATAAGATTTCAAAAGACAATTAATATCTTGTTATTTGAGTCCAACAAGACCTCAATTTAAGATTTCGATTTTTGTCTCTTGAGATGTTGAGCCGCCTTTGAATAGAGCACACTAAAATGTGTTGTCATCTTGTTCCTATGTTAAAGAATCTTTATGCAAATGCTATAAGTTCAAAGTCTTTAGAGTTTTGCGGATCTTTGTGGCCCTCCTCTTACAAAGGATGGATATACATATTTATATTCACAATTATTTTTGTCACATGTTGCTGTGTGATTGGGCGTTGACAAAGTAATGTTTGTTTTGGGGTGCACTTAAAGAATTGAGTTCTAATATACCGGGCATGTCGTTTGTGGGCACCGAGCAAAATCAAGAGCTCCCACTTTTTCTTCTAACATTACAAAGATGTTCGAAACCCACTAAAATTTTATGCCCTTTTGGATAGGTTCCTATAATAAGTAAAAAAATTTATTTGCGTGCGTTATTTAAGATCAACATAATGTGCCGTAAGTAATAAATTGTAAATAATGTTTATTCAAAATTAAATTTTATAATTACTTAATTACCTAAATCAAATTATATTATATTGTGTTGTACCCCACTAGCTAATATATTTGGATCCACCCTGAGTAGTGAGTACAGCAGTTATTGAAAAAAAATATATTTGAAACAATTTGTTCATAATATAATATTATATACAATTAATTGTGCTATCAATTGTTAGCGAAATTAATACTTATTTATAACCTTGACTTTGCACACCAATTTGATGTTGTCCTTGAAGAATATTTGCCCCCACAAGTTGCTGCTGGGATATGGCAATATCTTCTAGGATTTACAAAGCCAAATAACGTGCCTCCATTCCAGCAAAGAACAGAGACACCACAAGAAAGAGAAGAAGAAATAAAGTGAGAAGAGAGGTCTGGTATATTTATGTATTTTATATCATCCATCAAAAGCTATATATACAACTGTATTTTGGTCTTGCAAATAGCAGTTGTTGTGATTTGAATGTTCAAATCACTTGCAGTTGGTTTTAACAACTGCTCAAAACTGATTTGTCTTATCCTCTCTTTACTGATATTACAAGCTAATACAACAATCCCCCACTTAGCTTGTAATATTAAACTTGTATTGTTTATGCATAAATGAAAGTATCTTTCGATTTAAACTTTCATATTAGTGTAATATTTCAAAATTCTAATGGATTCAATGGTAGTACAATTACTTTAAACCTTGAATCATTATATACTAGAACCGGAAATACTTACACACACAAACAACATTTGTTTTCTCAACTCTTTCACCGTGAGCTTTAGCACCACTAGAATGACCTTGTGCTACATCCTAATTCATAAACACTTCCAAAGTTTGTAATATTCTCAAACCTTGTCTGAAGCGGCACCACTTCACGTGTTTATATAGGTGAAGTTAAGTCTTTCAAATTCAGACTACCTGGTTAATCTTACATAACCATTACTTCATTAAGAATACATTTATGTATCCACCCTCTGTTTCATAAGCACTATTTTTATTTGATAATCAAACATATGTCAGTGCTTGCTTTGTCAATCACTAATAACTTTGTTATTACCTCTTAAACCTTTTGTTATCTGACAACTTCAGGTGAGGTTCCCATTATTAGTGATAAAATTTAAATTTGCTTCAAACCCATCGCACATGTAGTGCTTGCTATCATTCCTCTCGAGAGTCCTTTTGTCAATGGGTCAGCAACATTTTCTTTAGACCGAACAAAGATGACAGTTATAATACCATCTGATAACAATTGCCTTACATATTTATGTCTCAATGCAACATGTTTTGATTTTCCATTATAAATCTTACTAAAAGCTTTAGACATAGTTGCTTCACTATCGCAGTGCAAAGAGATAGTTGGCATCGGTTGTGGCCACAACTTTATATCTAGTAATAAATTTCTCAGCCATTTTGCCTTCTTGCCTGCAGCAGCCAATGCTATAAATTCAGCTTCCATTGTGGAATGAGTTATGCAAGTTTGTTTCTTGGATGCCCAAGATATTGCTCCTCCAGCTAATGTAAAAATCCAGCCGGAAGTTGAACTTACTTCGTTGACATTAGATGCCCAACTTGCATCACTATATCCCTCTAAAACTGAAGGATATCGATTATAAAATAAACAATATGATTTAGTTCGTTTGAGATAACCAAGAACCCTTCCAATGCATTTCCAATGTTCACCACTAGGATTATTTGTATATCTTGATAGTTTACCAACTGCGTATGCTATGTCTGGTCTTGTACAATGCATAGCATACATTAAGCTACCAATAGCACTAGCATAATCAAGTTGACTTACTGATCGTCCTTCATTTTCAGTCAACTTACTAGAAACATCATATGGTGTATTTGCTTCCTTTATGTTCAAATGATAAAACTTGGAAAGGATTTTATCAATATAATGTGACTGACACAAAGCAAAACCCCCACTATGTTTTCTAATCTTGATACCTAAGATAGTATCCACTTCTCCTAAATCTTTCATCTTAAAATTAGAAGTTAAATACTCTTTGGTATCTTTGACGCCCTGTATGTTGGTACTTATAATTAGCATGTCATCAACATAAAGACATACTATTACACCATACTCATTTGTAAACTTTGAGTATATGCATCTATCAGCTTTATTATACACAAATCCATTTGATAGAATCACATTATTGAATTTTTCATGCCATTGCTTAGGAGCTTGTTTTAATCCATATAAGGATTTGATCAACTTGCAGACTTTCTTTTCATTTCCTGGAAGCACGAACCCTTCGGATTGCTCCATGTAAACCTCCTCATCAAGATCGCCATTTAAAAATGCCGTCTTAACGTCCATTTGATGAGTATGCAAGTTATATATAGATGCTAAGGCAAATAGTACTCTAATTGATGTGATTCTTGCGACAGGAGCATAAGTGTCAAAATAATCAACTCCTTCCTTTTGTTTAAACCCCTTAGCCACTAGTCTTGCTTTGAAAGTTTGAAGGGAACCATCAGTATTATATTTTCTTCTAAACACCCATTTACATCCTATAGGCTTAGCATTCGGAGGTAAATCAACTAATACCCAAGTACCATTAGATAATAGAGAATCCATTTCATCATTAATTGCTTCTTTCCAAAAAGTTGAATCTCTTGAAATCACAGCTTCTTTATAAGTTTTGGGATCCTCTTCCATACTTAATACTATGGGTATTGTTTTAAGTACTTGTACTCTACTTCCTTCTACCCAAAAACCAGTGCCTGTGAGGATATAAAATCAGGATCCAATTTCTTTTCAACTCTAATTCGCTTACTTCTTCTGGGCTCATTTGCAGGTTCTATTT
Organism: Pelargonium citronellum; assembly: GCA_036897665.1. Lineage (NCBI taxonomy): Eukaryota > Viridiplantae > Streptophyta > Magnoliopsida > Geraniales > Geraniaceae > Pelargonium > Pelargonium citronellum. Next base: position 6,139 of record JAYMSZ010003233.1, on the reverse strand, counting down.
ATTTTCTTTTCTTATTCAATGAACCCGTGGAACCCTCATTTGTTGCATCTACAATATCACTAGAAGAATCATTTATGAAATGATTTTCTAAGAATTCAACATCTCTAGATTCTATAATAACATTTGATTTCAAATCAAGTAACCTATAAGCTTTAGAATTTTCGGCATAGCCAACAAATATACTCTTTAAAGCTCTCGGTCCTAATTTAGTTCTTCTAGGATCTGGTATCCTATAATATGCAATGCAACCCCAAACTTTAATGTAGCTTAAATTTGGTTTCCTTTTCTTCAAAGCCTCATAAGGAGATATTTTAGTTTTCTTTGAAGGAATTCGATTATGAATATGGCATGCCGTTAACAAAGCTTCCCCCCACAAATTCTTTGGTGACCTTGAATGCAAAAGCATTGAATTCACCATATCTACTAATGTTCTATTTTTTCTCTCAGCCAATCCATTTTGTTGTGGGGTATATGGAGCACTTGTTTGATGAATCACACATTATCAGGTGTCTTGTCTCCATAATCAGGTGTCACCAACTATCATTAGAGCAAGTGACATAAGACGCTTGCTCCTCCTAAAATATCAGGTTTGAGTCTCGGTTGGTAAGCTTGTGTCAAAAAATAAATAATAAATAAACAGATACCTCCTATCATCAATAATGTGAAAAAGACGGTGACCAAAGTTGTTTACAATCAAAATCCTGATACTTTCTTCGCGAATTGCAACAAGTTTTCTATAACAATTGTACACACTTTAATTCCCAGTGAGAAGCTGCTCAAGGTGTGTCAATTGCTATCAAATTAATCAAGTTTTTAGATTGGTTGCTTGCTCATATTGGGGCAATTGAAGGTACACAGTTGAAGAAAAAAAAATGAGTACTGAAATTTCATATATGGGGCAAAGTTTTGCTTTACTTATTCTTTTAATTTGAATGATAAACAAACAAATAAATAAATAAATAAATAGAAGCTATATAATATGTTTGACATTGAGAGCAAGTAGCCTAACTAACTATCCGTTGTTACTTGCCAAACAAACTATCCAAAATTGTTGGAATGAAATCAGCGTTTTGTTATCCAAAATTATTTATCTCAACGTATGTACACTGATTCACCAACAAGTCCTATAAATAAGCTCTCCTCACAGTCACAGCCTCACTCATCACTTAATTTACTGTAGCTAGTTCTTCTTGACTAGCTAGCAATTCAGAAAAAGAATACAATATAATGGCAAGAATATGGTGTTGTTCATCGTCAGTCCCATTACTGTTACTGGTGCTGCTTCTGCTATGTAACTGGGCAAGCGCACAAGGGGAGTACATGAAATACAAGGATCCGAAACAGCCCATACATAGCAGAATCAAGGACTTGCTGAATAGAATGACACTGGCAGAGAAGGTTGCTCAGATGACTCAGATCGATCGCCCGGCGGCGTCGGTGGAGATCATGAGAGACTTCTCCATCGGCAGCATACTGAGCGCAGGAGGGAGCATGTCCCGTCCCCAGGCCACGCCGCGCGATTGGATCAACATGTTCAACGATTTCCGCCTTGGCATCCCCATCATCTACGGCATAGACGCTGTCCACGGCCACAACACTGTGTACAAAGCTACTATTTTTCCACACAATGTTGGGCTTGGAGCTACGAGAGACCCTGACCTGGTCAGGAGGATAGGAGCTGCCACTGCACTTGAAGTTAGAGCCACTGGCCTCAACTATGTTTTTGCTCCCTGCATTGCGGTGCGTATATATATAATTAATATACAGATTCAGCTGATGGATTAAGTGATCATAAATCTTATATGTCTGCTTTTGAACAATGAATGAAACAGGTGTGCAGAGATCCGAGATGGGGGAGATGTTACGAGAGTTTTAGTGAGGACCCCAATGTGGTTAAGGAAATGACTGAAATCATAACTGGACTGCAAGGCCAAATTCCTGCTGATCAACCAAAGGGTGTTCCTTATGTTGGTGGAAGGTAATTAGTTTGGTTTGAATGGACTAACCAACCAAATTAAAAGGATTTGTGTATTTAATTGCTTATAAAATGTATAAATGGTTGCAGAGACAAGGTAGCTGCTTGCGCCAAGCATTTTGTTGGTGATGGCGGGACGGTCAGGGGTATTGACGAGAACAATACAGTGGCAGATTGGCATGATTTGTTGAGCATTCACATGGCTGGTTACTTCCCGGCCATCGCCAAAGGCGTGTCCACAGTTATGGTTTCTTACTCTAGCTGGAACGGGAAGAAGATGCACGCCAATCATCAACTTGTTACTGATTTTCTCAAAGGAAAAATGAGATTCAGAGTATGTATTTAGCTTAATTTAACTCTTCTTCTTTAAGTAGTCTTGCAAGTTAATGATACTGTTTTTATTGACAAAATTAATTACGAATGCAGGGTATTGTGATCTCTGATTGCGAAGGTATTGAGAGAATCTCGAGCCCACCAAAATCAAACTACACATACGAGATCATGACTGGAATTGAAGCCGGCATTGACATGGTGATGTGTCCCATAGACCACTTTGAGTTCATGGATACTCTTACCAACTTGGTAAGCAGAAATGTGATCCCCATGAGTCGCATTGACGATGCTGTATCGAGGATCTTGAGAGTGAAGTTCATGATGGGCCTTTTCGAGAATCCCTTGGCTGATCAAACCTTTGTAGACCAGCTCGGAAGCCAGGTTAATTGGCTAACCATTCAATTCAAATTAGATTATAAATGATTTGCTTGATTATAAGTTATGGTTTTTGAATCAATTAATTAATCATGTGAACAATAGGCTCACAGAGATTTGGGAAGGGAAGCTGTGAGAAAATCTCTAGTTCTTTTGAAAAACGGAAAAACTACCGATTCCCCTATGCTTCCACTGTCCAAGACAGCCTCAAGAATCCTGGTGGCCGGAACTCACGCCAACAATTTGGCTTACCAATGCGGTGGATGGACCATCACTTGGCAAGGACTCTACGGAAACAACATCACCATTGGTATATACAGTGAAATTATAATAATAATATAATAAATTTGCTTTCATATATTAATCAAATTGTGTTACATTGTAATGTTTACTGCAGGAACCACCATCCTGAGTGCCATCACCAGCGCCATTGATCCCAAAACGGAAGTGGTGTACCGCGAGAGCCCGGAGGCAGAGTTCGTGAAGTCCAACGATTTTGACTACGCCGTCGTGGTGGTGGGAGAGCCACCGTACGCAGAGTATTTTGGGGACAGCACGAACTTGACGATTCCGGAGGACGGTGTGAGGACGATAGAGAATGTGTGCGGAGGAGTGAAGTGCGTAGTGGTGTTGATATCTGGGAGGCCAGTGGTGATAGAGCCGTATGTGCCCCAAATGGACGCGTTTGTGGCTGCGTGGCTTCCGGGTACGGAAGGACGAGGAGTGAGTGATGTGCTATTTGGGGATTATGGGTTCACCGGGAAGCTACCGAGGACATGGTTCAGGACTGTGGATCAGCTGCCTATGAATGTTGGTGATGCTCATTACGATCCTCTCTTTCCCTTTGGTTTTGGGCTCACAACCGAGCCAGCCAAACCTTAAGTTTAGTTGTTTTAGCAGTTTTGTACCCGCATTTTCTTTTGTTAGAGGAATTTCTGTTAATAACTTTTTTAGTTTGACATATAAATAATACTTGTAGCTAGATTATGCATATATAGTAAAACATTGTTCTTTTCCATTCTTTTTCCAAATATAGCCAAACATGAATATAACTTTTACATTATTATCACAAAGCAAGCATGCTACTGTCTTGTTGCGAACACAAGTGACGCTCCACTCGTTCAAATAATATAAGAATTGCAATGTGATATCTTCCTGTAAGGTATGTCACACGTACTCACCAACTACGGATGGACAGAGCCCTCTCACAAAAGAAGAAATATTAATAATAAGAAAGGTAACTCATAGAGTGCTGAGAATTCGGATATCAAGTGTGTAGAGAGCTAGAAGGGGGGAAAGGATAACAAGAATATGTCTCAATTAGGTTGAATTTTAATTCTCAAAATTGTTAGTCTCTTTGACTTTTTAGACATCTTATAAGAGATGGTTTTCGACCAAAACAAGAAAGAAGACCCCCTGCATGAGACAAACACCCAAACCCGGCCCGATGAGTGATTTTTTGTCCGTTTATACCATGAGGTTCTTGAGCGGATCCGCATACTCATAGTTGGTGCTTTTAGCTGTTATACCACACCCGGACTAATTTCCATTCGAGATTTGTTTACAATTAAAGCTTTCACCTCTTCCCATGAGTGTGTTGAGCGGGGATCGATCGCAAACGCTCTTCCCATTCACGCAGCCTGTGTTGCCAACTGCACCACTACTCTTGAGTCCGATGAGTGATTTACCACTTCAATTCTTATTTGAAAGTATAAATATGTAGATAATGCTTACGTACTTAAATGCATATTGTCATTTCGTCTTTTCTAGCTACATTCGAAAACGACTGGATAATAGTAGAGTTTTATAATTTTGCTATAAGAGTAGAAACTCTCTAGATGAAGAATCACATTCAATGATAGTGTTTGTATAATGTTAATCCTAACAGTTCATTTAGATTAACCTCTAATATAAATAAGTGACCGCCTCATTTGATGAAACTATTATATTGTACTGTAAACATCACTTGTGTGCAAAACAAATTTCGAGTATTCGAATTTAAACTATAAATATCTCTTAGTTTTTGTTTGCATCTTCATTTGAAGGGAACATTTTGCTATGCATATCACCTCTTAAACAATAATCATCAAATTCTCAAATCTTGTTCTACTCTTTTAGATCATCAATAAAGATAGAACTGCTTTTAAGAACGACATGTTGTACAATTGGTGCTCTCACAATATTGCTTATTATTGCGTGTTTGTTGAAGTGGTATGCTATTAAACAAAGAACCATAAAAAGTTTAGGGGTGAGGCTGAGAAAAATCACGATAAGCAATATGATATGTTGGTAATTTTGGATTTCATGGATTATGCGGCCCGCAAAATTGTTCCACGTGAGTTGAATTGTGACCCTATAGTTGCTCACTAGAATTTGTTTTCGTTAACAAACAAGCTCTCTCGAGTTTGACAAAGAATCACGTGTGAACTTTGTTGTTTCTTCGTGTACTTCCTCTTCGAGGATACTATTATGATCTCAAGAAAAGTACTTTTTTTATACTATCAACTTCTCTTTCTTTTCTTTAATTATATATATGCTACTTTTTAATGATTTTCTATTATATTTTGTCTTATCGTCGAGTAAACAATGAGTTGTACAAAATGATACGTGTAAAGAAAAATCTGACTATTATTAATTAGGTATTGTTTAAACAATTCAAAAATCGTTTTATGGTATTTACTTTTTAAAATTTAAATTTCAAAAAAAAAATTTTAAAACTCGTATTCACTCGTATTTATCATTCAAATAATTTAAAAATTGATTTGCATATTTTTACTACCAAAGTGGGTGTGTGTGTGACATACCTTTCAGGAATGCGTCATGTTGCAGTTCTTATATTATTTGGACGAGTGGAGCGTCACTTGTGTTCGCACCAAGACAGGAACATGGTTTATGATAATAATGTAAAAGTTATATTCATGTTTGGCTGGAAAAAGAATGGAAAAGAACAATGTTTCTAGTAGAAAGGCTAAGTCCCATAAAAATGTAACTATATATGCGTAATCTAGCTACAAGTATTATTTATATCTCAAACCAAAAAAATTATTAACAGAGATTCCTCTAATAAAAGTAAATATGGTCACAAAACTACCTAAACAACTAAACTTATGGTTTGGCTGGCTCGGTTGTGAGCCCAAAACCAAAAGGAAAGAGCGGGTCGTAATGAGCATCACCAACATTCATAGGCAACTGATCCACAGTCCTGAACCACGTCCTCGGTAGCTTCCCAGTGAACCCATAATCCCCAAAAAGCACATCACTCACTCCCCTTCCTTCCGTACCCGGGAGCCACGCAGCCACAAGCGCATCCATTTGGGACACATACGGCTCTATCACCACCGGCCTCCCAGATATCAACACCACTACGCACTTCACTCCTCCGCACACGTTCTCTATGGTCCTCACACCCTCCTCCGGAATCGTCAAGTTCGTGCTGTCCCCAAAGAACTCTGCGTA
>JAYMSZ010003232.1:0-10835 GCA_036897665.1 Pelargonium citronellum | reverse complement strand
GTAGGTACTAAATTGGGTGTAATAAAAGTTTGGGTACCAGATTTGGAAAACACTACAAATTTGGGTACTAAATTTGCCCTTATCCCTTTTTTTAAGAACTAAATTGGGTCTAACCACGAAAGTTTAGGAATCAAATAGTCTTTTACCGACTAGGAATAACATTAGTTTTAGCCGATCTCTACTATATTAGTTGTATATTGGTCTTGACCATACTTCCTATTTTGAGAAATGAAAAATATTATACGAGTTTTGTTTTTAGCCTGTGATATCTCCGGATCGTAATGATTTTATAAACTAGTAATTTTGTATATCAAGTTAGGATTCCTTAGATTTGTTACCACACAATCTCCACTAAGAAATAGAAAAGTAATTAAATTGGGTTGTGAAATTAAGTTGGAAATGAGTAGATTGGGGAAGGTGGACACTTGCAGAGACTTGAAGAGACCATACATTACATAGAGATAGAGGCACTATAGTCTATAGGAGAGCAACCACCCAAAAATAATTGGCAATTACAAACCACTGGCAAATCATAAATATGTCTACATATAATATTTCTTCTTCCAGTGAAGTCTTTCTCTAGGTCTGAGCTGTTGTGGATCTGTTCGAAGAAAAAAGAGTAGTTAGAGAACATTTAAATATAAGTTGAATTTGTAAGATCCCCATTGATATCTTGAAATGAATTGCATGTGCACATATATACATGATACATAGAAGAGGTATGAGATATGGAAGTGCAAAACCAACTGCATTGTGTCCTGTCTTTCTTAAAGAATGGCCGACCACCTGACCTCACTTGTTTCTCCATATTTATGGCTTCTGCAACTGCAACTACTATTCTCTTTCTTCTTCTTTTTTTTTTTCTCTACTTTTCTATATATGCAAATACTAGACATTACAGATAACGACAAGTTTTTTTCTATTTGGTCAAATTAGCGTATTAGATTAGATTGTATTCGTCGTCTTCCATCACGTGTTGAATAATTGTCTTGAAAATGTTCCAAGTGTGAAACTTTAGGGATGGAGTTGGAGGCTTGGGCCCTTGTGGGCGGTGTACAAAAGTGCTATTGAGACGTTTTTAGGGAGAGAATATTTATACTTACAAGCCAATCTCACCACGTGTCGATGTGTATTTGGTTGTTGGAGGAGTGAAGTATGTTGCAGGGTGTTGGAATTCTAGCTTTCCGTGCATGTTGACACGAGCATCAAATGAGATTTAGAGCTCTCGTATGCCCTTCAAGCATTATGGGAATGAGTGAAGCCCCTAAGATTTTCTATCGCTTCCAACAATGTCTTGGTGTACGAACGAAGCGAGTCATCGAGTGGTGGTCCAAAACTGCTGGGAACTTTGGAGGTAATCCAACGAGGCGAGGGTTCTTGGTGTGAGCCGGTGAGATAGGGAGTCTCGGTATGACCCAACGAGGCCACATAAAGCCTTGAAAATCTCTTATAGAAACTAATTGTTGGGTCATCCAGAGTTGAGCTCTCCAGATTCCAATATTTAATTCAAGATTGAACCTTTTAGAAAGCGTTCGTTTAATTTTTTTTTAAAACTTAATTAAAATAGTTAGAACTTACTTTCTCTATATTCGATTACTCAATTTTAAACCCTCAATTTTTGGAGTCCTCTAATTCCCATCATTTCAATAATTTAAAATCTTAGGAATTGAAATAACACTTCGACCATGTTATTTCAATTCCTAAGATTTTAGATTTATTTTACTAATCTTAGGAATTTTTTTTTTAATTACAAACATATCTTTCTAAAAAAATGTAAAACGAATACAATAATTACAAATTTATAATATGCAACATGCCTTCAATTCCTTAGAATTCAATTAAAATTTTTTAAACAAACCAAAATTAGTTTTATACTCTGTAACATCTAAAGACTATTTTGACAAACTTTAAAGTTCTTTTTGAAAATTTTCTCTGTGCTCCTCCAACTCTCTCCACATCCATATAAATCTCATCAAAACCACCACCTCAAATGACCTCCCTATATGCCACATCTCGAACAACCTTAAATTCGGCCAAATTTTGTTCCATTTGCTTACCACATCTAAGCTCCACCTTCCAAACACTTTTGAGACTTCTCTCAAGGACTCCCCTAAAATCTCTATGGTTCTCATCTCACATCTCTAAGCTCATCTTCTCAAAATGACTTCTAAAACTTCTCAAACACTTAAACCAAATTTTAGAATAGATTTCTCTTAAAGTTCTTCCTAAAATCCCCACTTCAAGATCCTCTCATCCTACCTCTTTACCAAGGTTCTCTAAAACCATCACCCAACTTTAATCGGTTTTTCCAAGAATATAACTCCTCGTTACAAAAGACTTTACCTATTAGTATTGACTATTGATCCTATCATCACCAAGACTCCTCATCCGACTCCACCTAAGAACCTAAGAAAGGGTGATGTCACTATATATGACATCATCATGATCCCTTCGCGTCATCACCAACCGATGAATCACATGTTGCTACATCAATCTTATCCAATTTTTGCGAGTCATTCCTTTCACGGAGAAAATAATTTTATTCAACTTTTTAACTCTCATAGTTTCAATTCTTCAAAAACTTCTAATTGCATCATGAGAAACCTCTTTTATTGTCTTCTTCCAGTCTCCAGCGGATATGCGCAAATGGCTGCAATGGGATTGGGGTGAACAAAATGAAATCGATAATTCGAACTCTTATGTTTCATTTCAATTCAAATTTGAATTAATTCACCATCATAATACGATAGATTAGATTCTAAGGTGTTCACTCACAAATAAAAATAAATAAGAGTTTGCGGTTTCAACATAGTAGTTGTTATAACTAGCATGACATGTTTATCAATGCCTTGAGGGACATCAAGCGATTAGTCCGATTAAACTTTTAGCACGAGTAGCGTAAATTTGTTTTGTTTTCAATTAATAAAAAACTCTTAAAATAATGGATATACCGACACCAGAGAGAAAGAGAACCCAAGAGCAGGAAATATTATTTACTGTGCATAAATAGCAGGGGTAGTTACAGATGGACCCCTTATGGTAAGCTTCCGTTTCAGTTGGTACCCCTGAATTAAATTTTGCAACTTTAGCATACCCTATGCTTTTTCTAGTTGATTCCGTCAGTTAAGTAGAACGGAAAACGTCATTTAACCAAGCATGTGTTGTGCACATGTTCAATGAAATTCTTAAATGGCTAAAATGCCCTTATCTTTATTCTTCATCTTCTTCTTCGTTGGGGTTGTGGATAAGTATCCTCCATTGTTGAAGCTTGAGCTGCGATTTTCAGAGAAATTGATTGGAGGAGCGAGTTGAAGAGGAGACTGTATCAAGAACATCAATGGAAGACAAGAAGGTTGAATCGTTAATTATGTGATTTTTTTTGCACTAGATGTTAGTGAATGAAGAACCCTAATTTAAAATTTTTTGGATTGAGATCTGAAACTTCAAATTGAGATGTTTCTTTTTTTTTTTGTAGATTTGTCATTAGTTTGTTGTGTGTATTTGGTTTCGCCAAAAAAATTTCTCTTTGGGTCGGTTTCGATTTCGAAAAAATATCAATTTTGAGGTCTTTTTTTCATCTGGGTATCAAAGAACAAGAATTTTTTTTATCAACGAAAGGTATTCTTTATTGTTTCCAAGAAAGAAACTACAAATACAAACACCCAAGAACAAGAAATAAAACAGAAAAGTGAAAAGCTAGTAACAGATGCAGGCAAAAGAAAGCTGCGTGAAACGGTTACAAGCTAGATAAAATTGAAGCGGCTGGGCAAGTCGACCAGCTGGTCATGGACCAAGAGGTTGAGCCTTTGATCTCGAGTTTCGAATCAAAGAACAAGAATTATGATGTTGAGGAATCATATTTTGGTGCAAAGTTTCTGTTTTGGGGATTTTTTTTCATTGGGTTGTAGTTCTAGAGCTTTTCTTTTATTCATTTTTTTACCCATCAAAGCCTAATCTTCTTTGCTTCTCTTCTTTATAAATCAAGCTCCAATATTCAGCAATTTAGTAGAGCTCTAGAAACCAAAAATGGGTTCCTTGAATCTGGGTAGTTGAGTTCAGACAACACCATGGCCAATCAAGAAAAAATGAGAAATTGATTTGGCTTAACTGAAATGTTGGGGGTAGAAAGGTCTTTTAGGCAACTAACTGACGGTGTAGTAAACAGAAAGAACTCAGAAAAGCATAGGGTATGCCAAAGTTGTAAAATTTAATTCAGGGGTACCAACTGAAATAGAAGCTTACTATAAGGGGTACATTTGTAATTACCCCTAAAGATTAAGTAGAGGTAGGGCAGTGAAGAGAAATAAGATTGGAGGATGAGTCTGTCTGGTAGTGTTGTGTGTAACTGTACTACTGTAGAGCTTTTGACTTGGGAAACACAAACACCAGCAAGTGTGGCTTGTTGGCTCCATCACATGCAATAGATAATGGTTAACTAGCTAGAAGATAAAAACATAACAGAAAACTATAGTACCAGACACCAACCAGAAATAAACAACACTACTGTTTAATCCTCTGATTAGCACATGGATATTTCAAATAAGTTAAAACATGGAAGTTGATTTACAAAATGAAAGTAACCATAATTATAAAAAGTGTTGTTAGCTAGAAAGAGAGGGAGAACAACAACTCTCATTTAAGTAGGGATAGGCAGATTGTATATATGGCCAGTTAGCTTTGCCCAGCTATAAAGTTTAGGAATTCAGTAGCACCAGAATCTTGAAAAGAATAGAAAATTACACATCAAAGCCTTAACCTATATAAACCCAACTATCCAACTCACTTAGGAAAAAAAAAAAAAAAAAGAGCATCCAACTAAATCTCATGGTAACAACCATTCAAAAAAAAAAAAATCTCATGGTAACAAAATCCAAATCTTATATGTAAGAGCAAACAACTCTATTACTATAAGGAAGCAAATGAGTAACGACTAGTGCAGTGTCCACTGTTCAGCCTTGTTTGATGATACTGCAGCCTGCAGGAATACTATAAGGAGACAAATGAGACCGCTGAAACTGCAAGTAGTTGTTTTAAAAAGTTGAATATGTGCATAATATATATATAAATATAAGAAAATATGAGCAATGGTTGAAATGATTTTTAATGGACATGAAGTATTTAAGAGATAATTTAACGATGTCAATTACTATATGTGCTCTTACAATATATTCAATGGTGATCATAATAAATTGTAATCAAAATATGCGTTAACTGAGTAATTGAAACTACTATAACATACTAGATTCGGTCGACCTCATATACAAAAAAACAACGTATAGCAATTTCACAAGTCAATATATAACGTAATAGAATCAAAGGTCGACTTAATCTGCATTTTACGAGGATAAAAATGTAATTTATGCGTTATCTCTCCTCTTGAAAGAAGACCAAAATTTTCATAAGAGACATAAATTGGTATTCAACAAGAATTAGCTTTTTAGAGGAGTTACGTAGGAGCTTGCCTCCTTAAAGTCACTATTTCGTATATTTTACCGAACAAACTCGTATAATTTACCAGCTCTGTATGTATAAATATATATATTGGAGCTATATGTGGACCAACAGTACGTACAGGAGAATTTGTTAAAAGGAATAGAATCATGGACCCCATAAGTGCTGTATATATGCCAATTGGCATATATACGTATGTACACCCCATTACTCTACAAGTAAGCTTTAGTTTTGTGGATATATATGGTTCAATTTTCTTGGTTCAGACAGAGATCGATGACGATCCAGATAATGATAATTAAGGTTGACTATTACACTAATCAACCTTAATTAACGTCAAGGCCAAGTAAAGATGTTATTGTCTCTTATATCTCATGTATATGTCTGCCACTAATAAAAATTAATTACAACTGAAAATAATCAAGCTATTAGCTCAATCAAAGGTCATTTTTGGGTTCTGTTTACATCAATCAAGTTTTGGCCGGAATTTTTTTTCCCTGTAGCATGGGGTTCTTGAGCGGGTACGCACACTCGCAGTTGACACTTAATTTTAAGCCGTTTTACCACACTCAGAATAATACTCATTCGAGGATTGTTCACAGTTAAAACTTTCACCTCTCCCCATGAGTGTGTTAAGCGGAGATCAAACGCAAGCGCTCTTCCTACTCACGGAGCCTGTGTTGACAATTGCGCAACTACCCTTCAGGGGGTGGATCTAGTTTTTCTCTTTCAGTTTTGATATTATAGCAATTGTTTGATAGTTTGTTACAGTTAACAACCCATAATTAGTTTTAAGACATTAATGATCATCTTCACCTTATAATTAATCATTATTAAGCTCATTTAATTAAAATTAAGAAAGCTTCAAAACATTGCAAAGAACCCACAATTAGTGGTAAATCATTATCGAGTTGAACATGAGATCTTGAGAAACAAATGAAGTATAAAATCTTGGTGCAGTTACTAATTAAATGTTGACAAAGTTTTCTTGGATCCTCATCAAATCAAAGCAAAGCAATTAAATTGTTAATTTGTTTGGATAAGCTTTTAACCATATATACCATAACAAAGAAAAAGCAGTAGTAAGAGCAGTAATGAATAAATGATGCACAAACTTTTTTAAAAAAGAGAATTTGATTCCTAGGGGAAAAAATAAAAAGAGTCTCTTTCAATGTGGGTCAGGTCAGGTCAGGTCAAGCTATCTTCTTCTTCCTCTTCATTCCACAACTCTCTTCAACAATTTGAATATGTCCCCACCATGCAAGTCAAGCTGGCGCAACGGCTTCCTCTTTCCCTACGAAATTGGCTTCGGCTTCCTTTACGTCGTAACTCCGTCATCTTGAAATATTTGGAGTTGTTCGACACTACGCAAGAGGCACCATTCCTGGTCTTTTGTCAATCATCTCAGATCAAGCTTTGATTCTTGGTGTATCGATCCTTTTTTTGTTTTGTATTAGTTGTTCGTTTCTCCTTCTCGGGATGTTATACTTTTATTCTCCTATTTTTTGGGTTTTTCTAATAAAAGTACCGTTTGCTGATAAAAAAGAGGAAAAGAATATGTCCCCACCATTCCCATCCCAATTCCACAGTTGTGGTTCTCATTCCAATTTTGAAAGGGACACTACTAATTAAGTCTCTTCCTTTTCTGGTTTAATATATAACATATTTACTTTAAACTTTAAATTGTTGTTGGCTAGTACAACTGTGTTGCAACGACAAAAATTGCATGTTATTGTATCAACACAGCCTAGCTAGCTGCAAGAGAACAGCAAGGCCAATTCCAATTTACATGATTATCACTATCTTTCAACTTGTCATCATATATGCTTTTTTGCATTTGAATTTGTTGGGCCAAACCATCCACACAATTCCACCAATCTCTCAAGGAGTGAGCTTTAGTTTTATTAATTTTTTGTTTTGTCTCTATCTTTGTCTTAACTGATAAACACTTATACCATTTCTTGTTTCCATGGAATCAGTTGATGATCTCAATTGATAAGAAAATTAAGCCTACTTTAGCTTATTTTTATTTGGACTTGTGTGTTAGTCAATCTCAATCCACATCACAACTTAACCAATGTCCCTCCTCACATTCTTTTTATATTCATGAATTCATAACATTTCTTGATGCCACCAAATGCGACTTTTATAATACTAATACCGATACTAATGGCGTATTTAAACTCGAGTTTTTGGAGTATACATGGACTGAGGACAAACAAGAGTCCATCAATCTCCATTTGGTGGATACATATGGATTGAAAAATCAGTCTAGATGCTCTTCTCATGTGAAATATTCAGCCAAAAATATACTGATACACATTCTTGTATTCTTGTTCTTGCTCAATAATGAAACTGTGCAAATTGTTACATAATGTTTTACAATATTTGGAGTTTTGGACATTGAACTGAATTTCCTATGCTTCCTCCATATCCTTGTTAGATCTCTCAAAAACAACCTTAAAAAGTTAGCAGAATGAAAGGAACTTCCACCAACTTGAACACTTTGAATTTTCCTGAAAATGTGTAAAGAGAAAACAGTTTTGTATATGAATGTATATTTGCAATGTTAATATTAAATGAATCTATAAAGATTGAACTTACTGTTTCTGATTTAGTGGTCTGATCTAATTTCATGCTTGATGACCTGGCCATGAACTCATTACCTTCTCTCTTTTGGCTTAGCTCATCCCAAACTTGAGTGCCTCCTCCAAGTAACAGTTTGGTACTAAGCCTATTGTGATCATCAGCCACAGCATACCCAATTGTTTCTTGAACTTCAGGAACAACCTTGATCATTGTCTCATGATCATGATGTTGCTGAGCTTCTTGACCCACCACCTGATCTGTAAAAGATTTTGCCAAATCTATGGAAAAGCATGCATCACTAAACTGGTAACTTGGAGTTGATTGATCAACAACTGTCCCTAATTCACTTAGCTCATTACTTTTGGTATTGCAGTCTGCATCAGATTCGATCTCCACGCGTTTTGCTGAGGAAACTGCACATTCCAAATGGGTGTCAAATTCACAAATGTTGCACCTGTAGAGCCATCCATTGTAACTGGGCTTATTGCACAAATCACAGAAGAAATCATAAGGAGGCGAAAACTCGAGGTTGAGGCTGTGAGGGTGTGAGAGGGTTGAAATGGAGATAGGCAGAGCTGAGCACAAGATGTGATAGGAAATGGAACAATCATCACAGCTGTAGTAGAGGCCAGAGACTTGGTTTCCACATGCCTTGCACTGCAAGGCACCATCGTTGGTCGAATTCGTGGCCAAAAGGGTCAGGAAGTGGGATTTGTGAGCAGGATGTTGGGTTTTTCGGGGCGCGTTGTAGCATAGTTGATGCAGAGAAAATGTGCAGATTGTGCAGCTGTAGTAGTGGTCACTGCCTGGGACTATGCTGTGCTTGCAGCCAGAACATGGAGTGTTGGATATGGTTGTGGTTTTGGTGTGTTTGAGTGGGTGTTCATGGCTAAAATGGTTGAACAGAAGCTCATTTTGCTGATCTTTGGCTAGTCCCATCTCCATTTCTTGATGTGGGACTTGTGTGAAGAAATGGTACGTTGTGAGGTTTTCAAGGATGAGACCACCTAGAATACTACAACTTGAGATTTTGGATCTGCCGGCTAAAAATGGTGGAAAACAACAAAATTGGGATATGGGATTTGTTTGAGCTAATGATTCCCCATGTTCTTTACAATGGGTGCTCAATGTAGAAACTATAGATGGAATTGATATTTTCAGATTTCAACTATATATACACATTAGGAAGAAAGAGAGTAAGGAGTGTTGTTTTCGGCCATAGAGTTCATAGATGAGACTCAATCAAAACACGTTCAAATTGGATTCATATAGTATGCGGAAGAGAGCAGGAAGTCTCACTCCCAACCACAGAGTAGAGTTAGAGCTGGCAAATCGTCCGTCAGGTTTCGGGCAGAGTTTAGATCGTTGAAGTATAACACAAACCCGACCCAAAAATACTTCAGATTTGGTCGGGTTTCGCTTGTTAGGCGCAAAATGTGTTGAATCGTGCAGATTTGTCTGACTTGAAAGTTAGTTGAGTCAGGTCCGAGTCTGGCAAAAGCCAGGTCGAGTGTTCGGTGCCTGCGAGTTCAGGTTCCAATAGGTCGCAGTGTTAATGGTTGAGATTCAGTCAAAACATTTACATTAGATTCAGACAATTATGATGACGAGAACAAGGAATATCACTCTCAAACATAGAGTTAATGACTAAGAATCATTTGACACACATTCGAATTAGATTCATACGGTTACGAAAAAGAGAGCAATGAGTCTTACTCGCAACTATATAATAAATGATTGAGACTCAGTCAATACACATTCTAAATAGTTCCATACTGTTTTGATGAAAATAGTAAGGAGTCTCACTCTTAACTATAGAGTTAATAGTTGAGACTCAGTCAAAACACATTCAAATTATTTTCGAACGGACATTTCAAACTCACAAATTCATTAGGACGAGGATGAACTTTAGTTTGGGACATATCAAACTTTATTGACTTTAAGATTTTTTTTCCCCCTCTTATTATAAATATATATGGTCAACATAATGAATGAGATAAAAAAATGGCAGTAGGAAGATGATATGGACCCATCATTTCTGGCCCAATTATAGCAGGCTTGGACTTGTTAGTAAATTTCAGATGGGCTCGAGGAAAACTGACAAGCCCAAATAATGTTTTATATATATTATTTTATTTTATCATTCATTGAAAATATCTTTCATAAAAAATTTGAAAATAAAATTTAATGTCAACTTTCTTCAAAAATAAATTCTAATGTCAACTTTGATTTTTTATATTAATTTTCCCTGGCTATTTTTCAATGGAATTTGGGTACTTCATCCACAAGTCTCTTGTGCACAAAAGAAGACCCAGTCACATCCTAGAACTTTTAAATGTTTTTATAATCTTATATTTTATCCAATCCATTAAAGTCTTCAAAAACAAATATATTGAATTTGAATAAATAGGGAAAAGTCATGAATTTATTTTGTTCAAAACTTACATAATTGTTGCCATGTGATAATACATATTCATGAAAAGGATGGAATCATTTATAAATTAATACAATGAATATTCTACAAATGCATTTAGTAGAAGTTTAATTATTATATTATATCCATATTACTGATGTAGAATTGTAGATCTAACCATGATTAGTACTCACAAAGAACCAATGAATTTACTACACATAATTATTTACAAGATTAAAGTAATTATTTATTGATTAAAACCCTTGAGTTTTCTAACACTTATTTATCTATAGTCATTAGTCAAGGCCTTTTAATACAATATTGATTGGCTATTTTTTTACCAAATCAAAATTGCCAGGTTTTTTACGTCGTCGGTTTAATG
>JAYMSZ010003231.1:0-10836 GCA_036897665.1 Pelargonium citronellum | reverse complement strand
TATATCTAAGTCCGATGTAAAAAAAGTCACATATCTAAGCCCAATAAAAGACATGTGATTTAAACTATAATTTTAAGATGGAGAAAATGACTTTTTCATGCTCTTAGATGCAGAGAAGGAGAGATGGCTTGTTCGGGAACATCACTGCACCTCCTGCAACCTCCTTTTGGGTTAGCCACATAGGACGTAGAGGCATTTCACAGGAGCAAGTTTGTTTGCCAAAAAAACTGAGCAACAGACCTTTTGCTCCAAAACTCCTGCAAAACTCCTGTGGGAGCTCATTTTCCACAGGAGCTCCACCCTTACTGCAGCCTCCTGTGGAGCTCCTGCATTTGGTGAAATTCCATCACCATCCCCAGAACCAAATATTGGTGTGTAGTTCATGTCTCATGCATTTTAGCTTTTCATCAATTAATTTATATTTATACCTCATTCTTAGGGTTAAATTCAATCATCATCAATTACCCTTATGTAATTTAGCTTCTCTTGTGTTGAAAACAATCACTCAAAGAAAACGAAGAAGACAGAAAAACCATTACATTTGGTTTATGGTCAACCACATTTGGTTGATGGTCGACCACATCTGGTTGATGGTCGACCACATGGTCTGCTGCTTAAGTTTGATGGTCGACCATTTGTGTTCTACAACTGATTTTGGCGTTTATTTTTTTATGTTTGACCTCATGTTTTGGTTTGTATTAATTAAGAGACTAATTATCATATGAAAGCCCAAATTATTTGTTGGTTTTTATTAATTAAGTGACTAATCACCAGTTTATGGTGTTGTATGCATAGTCTATTTACTATAATTTTTTGTTTATCAAAATACCTTACCAGTTTTGTGGCCTAATGTCTTTCAATTAATGAAAATTTTATAAACATAAGAATTTTTAATTATTTTCTTACTTAAGGGTATTTTGGTCTTTACAATATTTCAAAATACCTTTTGACTCCATTTTACCAAACAATCCTCTCATAAAAATGCATTTACAAACCTCTATTACCACAAAAGTTTACCAAACAATATACCAAATGTCTATTGATACTTACAGACCTTTTACCTCCTTTTACCGCTTTTAACCGGTAGACCTTTTGACATTGTAGTTACCAAACAAGCACTTAGAGAAATGACATGTTCAAAATGAGAAATTTAATTAGGTTTTCTTTGTATTAGAGACAAAAATAGATGAATAAGATTTATAATATAAAAGAGTTGAATTAATCACATAAGGCTAAGGCCAAGTTGAGGCCCATTTAGTTTTTTAATTGTAGATAGGAATTTACTGCAGCTTTTAACTGCAGCTAAAAGTCCAAAATGTTGTAGTCACCGAATTTTGGGAGCTCTGTGTGATCGCTCACTTCGCACACCCTAATATCCGGCCCTGCATATGACTTGAAACCTGAACAAACTAGCACACATATCAGGTCTAATTTGGGCATTTTCAACCCAAGTTAGGTCAGGTTGGATAAATTCACACATCCTGTACAAAAATTCCAGTTCGGGTTAGACGTACTCTACTAGACTCGAATCATCTACAGTCTTCAGTTGCCACGTGGCATCACCTTATGGATACTGTCACGAATCCCGTACCTCACCTGGACACTATATAAAAACCACCAATTTCGCACCAAAACAGTTCCAAGTTCAGTTTCCATTTCCTCTTCGATGCGAAATCGCGCCACCACCTCACAGCGATCATGTCGCTTTGACGCCACCGAGAATTCGCCGGAATCTGACGTCAGTAGCGTGAATTTCAAGGACGCCGAACTCACTCTCGGCCTCTCCGGCGGCGGAGGCGTGAAGCGCCTGGAACCGTTGATCTTAATTTCGGTAATCTTCCAATGATCGAGAGTCAGAGAGACAAGAATCGGAATCTGGGGTCTCCGACGCCGCCAAGCCTGCAACCGCGAAGTAAGATCGATATTTAAATTCTGTACTGTGTGTTTCAGTAAAATTTGTCTAGATGCTTGAGCTGCTGTTGTATTGAATTAAATTTATCTGTTTCGTAGATGTGCATGATCGTATAGGTTTGAATTTAGTTTTGGAACTTTGTGTGATTGTGCTGTGTATTTGAGTAAACTTGTGCAGATGCTAGAGCTGCTGTTGTATCGAATTAAACTAATCTGTTTCACAGTGGTGCATGATCGTATGCATTTGAATTTGTTTTTGGAACTTTGTGCGAGTGTGCTGTGTATTTCAGTTTTTTTTGTTTATATGCTAGGGCTGCTAATGTATTGAATTAAACTTATCTGTTCAGCTGTTGTGAATGCTTGGGTAGATTTGAACTCATAATACTGATTTAGTTTTCTAACATTGTTTGGTTTTTGTATTGATACATTGTGATGTTTGATAAGAAACCATGAATGCAAGAGGACACATGTTTCAACAACTTTAAGTGGTTGATGGTGGATTCTTGTGCCCTATATATGTTATAACTTTGTTTTAAATTTTGTGCAATTGAGACTTTGAGAGTATAGAAGGATGAAGCTGTCATTTTAGTGATCACAAAAGTGGTTAAATCTTGTAATAGATAGTTTTTGATATTTGAGATGTTCTTGGTTGTTGATTCGCCTATCGAAAGATAGTGTTTGCTAATGGTGATTATTATTTTGAGCGCCTGCACGCTTTAATTTGTGATCGATATTTTGTCTATGGGATGCAAGTTTAGCTTTGCCTATAGTGTAGGTACTATTATTAATTGATCTTCTTGTTTGGACCTAATAAACATCCAGTTTGGACTGAGATGTCTAGCCTGTCCATATAGTAGGTGGGGGCCGAACAAAGATAAAACTATAAATTTCTCAAAATGAGTGTTTTTGTGTGTGTGTGTGCGTGCGTGTGGAAATATTAAGAATTTTCCACCCATACCCCTTATGTAAATTACTTATTATTGTAGGGATATTATTGGTAATCCATAAAAGGAAAGCGGACACTAATTTTGGGACGGAGGTAACAAAACTCAAGAAGTACTAACTTATTGTAGGGGTATTATTGGTAATCCATGCAAGACTAATTTCATAAAAGGAAAGCGGACACTTATTTTGGGACGGAGGGAGTATTGAGATGAATTTGTGAATTTGAATACGATCAGAAGATCCCAAAGAGTTTTGCTTATGAATTCGTGTAGCCGGCCCTGACATTGTTTGGGAAATGAATTTGTTATTACTGTTTTTGATGATGAATGTGTGAATTTGAAGGGCACAAGTGGTGGGGTGGCCACCAATGATATCCCTTCAGGAAGAAGACACTTGAGAGCTGTTGCAGTTATGTAAAGGTGGCTGTAGATGGAGCGCCATATTTGCAAAAGGTGGACCTTGACGTTTACAAGAGTTACCGGCCGGTATCTATATATTGAGGGCTCTGGAGGAAATGTTTACTTACTTCATTATTTGTTGTGAGTACTGTATTAATTTGCTTTATTCATTTACATATTTATGTGGTATGTGCTTGTATGCTAGACGTACATGAATCTTAAATTTGAAGGCTTATTACTTATTAGTTTGATTGGTAGTTGTGTCTTTTTACGTGATAAATCGGAGCAGAACTAGCTTGTAGATCCCGTGAAAGGAACAGAGTATGTGCCGACATATGAAGACAAGGATGGTGACTAGATGTTAGTTGGAGAAGTTCCTTTGAAGTAAGTTAAATTTCTAATAACGAACTTTGGCAACTTTGCTTGGTTGTTTACCTCCTTAGGTTATTTGGGTATCTTGAGCTATAATGAAGTAGTGTCATTCTCAATCATTTGAGTGATTTTTCCGAAATTTATGTAAAATGGGCATCAAGTAGTGATTTTTGTCTTTTAACCAAAATTACCTTGCTGATCTACTTGGGTTTGCTATTCTCTATCAGCGAGTTTAAAGGGGTCTGCAGTTTAAGGAATTGTTATATTAAAACATACTCGTAATAATACTTTCAAAGCTTAAGTTTTGAACGTTTGGAGCAATTAGTCATTACTTAGATTGGTGTGCTTGTCTGAATATGGATTTTGTCTTATTTACGTCTTTGGCAAATTGCAGAATGTTCAAATAATCTTGCAAGCTTGTCCGAATAATGAAGAGCTCAGAGGCTGTGGGATTAGGTAAGCAAAATACTGGTGGATTTGAAGCCGTTTCTCCATAACTATGTTTGTTGTGTAGATTCTTGTCGAGTATTTTTGAGTTCATAACTGGGGATTTCATGCTAATGCAGACCCAAGAACGCCACCAAGATGCGCAAGCACAAATTGAGAACCAACCCTTCGGCAAAGACTCCAAGGTGTGACCAAACCATGTACATGTATGAAATCTCAATTTTCCTGGTTACGAAATGATTAAATGGAGCAAGGTGAACTAGAACACACGAATAAACTTGGATAGCATTTGGATTTTATAAAATTGGAATCGGAATGAGTCATTCTCATGACCAGAAAATCCTTTTCCAAGCATGAACAATAAAAATCTCATTCTAATTCTTATTATGAAACAAAAATTCATATCTAAACGTTACCTTAAATTAAACTTCAAAAAGTTTTTGACCTTTTCTTTTCACCGAAACTAGTTACAATTAACATTAGGTCTACGAGATCTGCTAGTGTGCTTGACTTGAAATGGAATAGCCATATTTTTTTTCTTCTTATGATTGGTTTTATATGGATAGACTCTTATGCTCAGAGTATTTCACTGCACAAATGGCTAGAGCTGGATCAGCCGGCCATTGCCTGTTGATCTCAGTTTTGGCTCTTATCCACACGGAGTAAAATGGAGAAGAAAACTGTAAATCTGATGAATTGTAGCTGCAAAACAAGTTGCCTGATGGGTTTCAGTTTTGCTCAATTATTGTACTATCTGAAGGATCTTTTTTCCCCATGTTGCCCCCATCACATGTTCCTCTTCTAGAGGTACATATAATACAGTACACAAGACTTATTGGAGGGTGAGGCACTGTGAAAAGAGTCCAATCAGTATAAGACATTGATAAACCTTAAATAATTACAATGTTTTGTGTGAAACCGACATGTAAAGTTGACAATTTAGATTTAGAGTATGGGGACTCTTGAAAATTGTCTTGCATTTTCATAAGAAATGTCGGATTTGTCATGAGAAAAGGCCGAGGGGATGGGCAAACTCTTGGTAATTTAAAACTGAATTTTGTGGACATCCAAAATTTGTTTCATAAAAGTATGTGATAGGTTGAATTCGTCGTCGGATTGGGTTGAACACATCCATGCTAATCTACGCATTTTCTATGTGGAAGTTGAAGATCATAACTCAGAATGGATCCCTACCTTTTATAGGTCAAATTTGAAGTTATTTTAACATAACAAAATGTTTATCAATACATCGTGTGAGCAGTTGTTCCTACAAAATTTTATTATTTTATAAATACATTTTATATACTCAAAATAGTTTATATTTAGATTATCACATCTATATGTGTTTTTAATAGAATTTTTATTTTTATCTCCACAGAAACTTTGTTTTAAATTTATTTTCATAGCTTTTGTTTATAAACAAAAATGATTTTGCAACAAATCAAAATGTAAATCTCCATGCACCAATCAAGCAAAATTATCATAAAACAGTGGAGAATGTTTTTACCTTTGCAACAACACCAAAAACAACATTATATCACATCAAGCAAATCATGATGATGTTTCTTTAATGGATTACTAAAACCAAGAAATCTTTTATTTAGAAACAAACAAATTATCATGAGTGAATGAAAAGATAGAAGATGCCTCCCATGTTTATGTTATTTTGGTAAGTGAAAGAAACTACTGTTACAACTACAACTCCATAACTGGGTTTGTTGTCACCAGTTAATTTTTCTGTTCAAACATGCACATCATAAATTCATAGTTCCACCAGAACTCAAAATAAAGTGGTATTTTTTTTTATTTTTTTGAGAAATTAAGGAAACAATCTTGTGCAACATAGTTGTATTTATTTAAATTTCTACTATTGAGGGAAAGTATGAGTATGGGACCCACTCAACACAATATTATTTAGTTTTGTCTATTTATTTTAATTTTGCTTTATTAATAATTATTATACTTTTTTCTTTTCTTTCTTTACCTTCTGCTGGTGGTGACTGGTGATACCTGCAGTTCTCAGAAAATGCCACACCTCTTATTCTCTTCAATCGAGGAACTTGCCATTGATCTTTCATGGAGATCCCACAATGCAAGAAATGAAATCCCAATCAAATCCTTCACCAAAATCCCCAAAAGTAAATTTCTTTCTAGCTCAAGCTCCTTCTTCAGCATTCAGACCATGACTTCACTTCTCTGCTAATTTAGTAATTTTCTCTCTCTTCCCAACACCTCATCCTCTGATTCCCAGTCCCAAACAGGGCCTAACCCAGGTTTTTCTCACTTTCTCTTCTCTCTCTTTGATCTCAAGTTTCTTGCTTTACTGAGTACTGGGTGGTGTTTCTTGTTTTAGCTGCAAATGTGTATTGTCAAGGCTATGGCTTTTTTCTGAGTTGGGTGCTTTGAGGTAAAAATGATGTTCTGGGTTTTGTCTGTTGGGTTCTTGTTTGTGGAGTTGTGTGGATCTTTAGTGATTTTTTTCATTTTTCTCTCATCTGGGTCTCAGATCTGAGGTTCATGAATCCACTTTTGCTGCTATGACAAAAAAACTTATCTTTCAGTTTGATTTTGGCATATTTTAAAATAATTTTGTGTGCTTGATTAGCTTGATCTGGGTTTTTTTCTTCTGGGATGGGCTTGAACCAATTCTTGCAGAGCACTACTGGCCAAGTTGAAGACTTATTTGCTTTCATTTCTCTTAAGTCTAAACTCTATATATCTGGTTAAAAACAAAAGCTGGAATAGAGATTAGCTGACTAGTAGATTAGGTTGTTGAAAATTGTGACTGTAATTTACTTAAGCTTTATAATCAAACAATTTACAGAAGATTGTGTGGATGCTACCTATATTTGTTACATATCACCTGTTTCCCAGAAAATGACATTTGAACAGTCAATCCATCAGTTGTGATGTCCTTATCAACAATTCACTGATTCTAGAAACCCCCATAAAAATGTGTAGATGGTCTTTTGAGTTTTGGAGCTGTTTTCTTTATCCTATCTACCATTTGCTCCTTCAATTTTGCTGGTTTTATAAGATTGCCCCATAAACATGTACCTGAAACTGCTTTGATTTCTGGTTTCGTTTCGACCCTTTCTTTTGTTCCTGATTAGATTCATTTGTATGATACCTGGTTGCTGTCTTGAGAACCAATAAATGCAAATATTGCAGTCTGCGATTGAGAGTGTCATTGCTTCTTACAATGAATTCCTCTCAATGGAAATTGAATTCATGTTGTTTGACAGTTTGCAGAATTTGTAGTTGCTGATTTGGTTAGTTCCAGCATATTTTAGACGCGTTTCCTTTTTGATGTTTACTCAGTAATTTTCATAGTGATTGAAGAATTAAGCGTATTCCAAAATGAGAGTGTCATGCAAGGGTTATTGCTTCTTATAGTGAATACGTTTAACTGGGAACTGAATTTATGTTGCTTGATTGTTGTTTGTGAAATTTGCACTTGCTGATTTGGTTCGTTCTGGCATATCTATGACATGTTTCCTTGTTGACATTTCCTTAGTTAATTTGGTCGTGATTATAGAATTAAGAACAGTCCATAGTGTTTAAAGTTAAAGCTTAATTGATATGGGAAATAAATAGAAACACGGGAAAACATTATTTTTCTCTTTCTACTGTATGCCCACCTCTCTGTCTAATTCTTCTTTCATTTTCTCTTTATCTATTGACTCGGTCATTGTTACCTTGGTTTTAGGTGATCTCTCTGCTGGACATTGCAGTAAGTCAACATGTTTAAGCAAATTCTTAGCAAACTCCCTCGGAAGTCAACAAAGTCCGACACATCAGATTCTGCGGGGACGGGAAGTGACTCTAACAATGTTTCTGCCAACTTGGGTAATGGTACTGGAATCCAATGTACAAACATTGCGAGCACGCTTTCAAGCCGATTGAATGTGGTTAAGCGGGTGTCTTCAGCAGTTTTCCCAGCAAGCATGACAGCTGGCGTTGAGGCAATAGATCCTCATCTAGCTTTTAAAGATGTTTCAAACCCGCAGAAGCAGAACCTATTTATCAGTAAGTTGAATCTATGCTGTGAGGTTTTTGATCTCAGTGATCCAGATAAGAACACTACCGAGCAAGATCTTAAGCGCCAAACATTGATAGATCTTGTTGATTTTGTATCTTCTGGTTCTGCAAAGTTTTCGGAACCAGCGATTGCTGCAATGTGTAAAATGTGTTCGGCTAACTTGTTTAGAGTTTTTCCGCCCAAATTTCGCTCTAATTGTGGTGGCGAGACAGAAGATGATGAACCAATGTTTGATCCTTCTTGGTCTCATTTGCAAATTGTCTATGATTTACTCCTCCGGTTTATTAGTTACGGTTCTCTTGACGCAAAAGTGGCAAAGAAGTATGTTGATCATTCTTTTATCTTGAAATTACTTGAGCTCTTTGATTCCGAGGACCCCAGGGAGAGAGACTGTTTGAAGACAATTCTGCATCGGGTATATGGGAAGTTTATGGTTCACAGGCCTTTTGTCCGAAAAGCCGTTAGCAATATCATCTATCGATTTGTATTTGAAACAGAAAGACATAACGGAATGGCTGAGCTGTTGGAGATCTTTGGTAGTGTAATTAGCGGGTTTGCCTTGCCTCTAAAGGAAGAGCACAAGATATTTTTATGGAGGGCTCTGATTCCGCTCCACAAACCGAAATCAGTGGCTATGTATCATCAACAATTGACGTATTGTGTTGTACAGTTCATAGATAAGGATCCAAAGTTAGCCGGTTCTGTGATAAGGGGGCTTTTGAAATATTGGCCGGTAACGAACAGTCAGAAGGAGCTAATGTTCTTAAGTGAGTTGGAAGAGGTTTTGGAAATGACTAGCATGGTTGAGTTTCAGAACGTCATGGTCCTACTTTTCCGACGCATAGGATGCTGCCTCAATAGCTTCCATTACCAGGTACTTATTTCCATAGTAGTTAAAAGGCCCGCTTCATAGGCTTGCGCCTTGCACATGGTCAAGCCAGGCGACATTCATTAGTTGTGCCTCCTATACATGATTGAGAATCCTTCTGATTAGAGCTGGCAGTTGGGGTCTTAATACGTGACATGACACGATATAGGCGTGTTTGGGCTCACTGAATTTTGTATTTGTGTCGTGTTCGTGGCAGAGTACCCAACACGTTTAATAGTCATGTAGTGTTCGTGTTGAGCCCTAAAGACACACACGCACGCACGCACGATTTATTAATTGTGTTTTGACTCTCTCGACGCGCACACTTAAGGGTTTATAATGGTAAATTAACCCAAAAATAAATACTAGATATGTTGTAATCTAATGCATCATTTAAAGTTGCGAATATATCGGCATAAATGAGATTATACAAGGTGATCGATTTGACCGCGAGCTCACACAGTCATGCCATTTTATCATCATTATATACAATGCATCATGCATCGTGTTTGGGTATAAGCATTTTCCATAGAACACGTACACTTAATATACTCACATACACTTAATATACTAGATGGTTAAGAACAGTGAACATATCTTCTTCTTTTTCCCCGTTTTCAGGTGGCTGAACGAGCGCACTTGCTCTTAAACAACGAGCACATCCTTAATCTTATAACACACAACCGGCAAGTGATTGTACCGATTCTCCTCTCAGCTCTTGAGCGTAACACTCAAAATCACTGGAACCAAGCAGTGTTGAACCTGACACATAACATGAGAAAAATGATCTGCGAAATGGACGAAGAGTTAGCGCTGACCTGCCAACATACGTTAGAGGATGAAGATATAAGGCTCAACGTGGAAGCTGAGAAACGGAAATTGACATGGGAACGCTTGGAGAAAAGTGCCGCTGGTCTTCACTCAGCGGAGGTTGCTAATAGTATCCTGATTCCCGTAAAACCCGCCACATGCCGTGTTGCCTGCTAATTGCTCTAGTAACATTATCTCAAAACCCATCAAACATAATAGTAGTAAATCTTGGTTCTATTTTTTTGCTGTTGCCAAGTTCGGGATGTGAGTAGTGTTTGTATATGTGATAAGATATTATGTTGATGCGTGCGGGAAATGCTGGGATCAGAAGACCGATAGGTGATCGCTTCCCCATTATTTGCAGGTATGCTTATATTCTTTTTGCGTGTATGTTATGCATGATATGTTGCACTTTGTGTAGCTAAGAATATGGTGAATTAGCTTATGACCCATCTCCAGATTCTTGGGGGACATAAATTCTGTGTATTTTCTTTTTCTGGGTTCTTTCGATTTGTATGGCTCCTTGTTGTTCCATTTTTTAGATCAGTTGCAACTTGCATGGCTTTTGCAATAGATATATATTGAGTATGTAATGTACAAATGGTTTTGAGAATGTGTTTATTTGATGATGATCTCTGTTACTTGATCCAATATTTGCTCAGTTTTTTTATGCTTTATATAGAGCTTGCAATTCAGGTTTCGTGTCAGGTAAGGGCTTTATAGATTCCCCATTTTCGAGAGGCACGGGTTGTGAGTTTTGGGTTGCGGATAGGTGTAAGATCGTGCCGAATCAACCTGTCATACTCGTCTCGGATCGAGAACTGCTCAATCTTGATTGAGCTTAGGGCATCTCCAATGGAGTATAATAAGAGCGTAATAGCATTAAAATTTGTGCATTACACTCCTAGTATCTCTTGTGAGAGTATAATGGATATTATACACATCATATATATTATGCATATAATACAAAATTGTTCTTTCAACCAAATAAAAATAAATTTAATAATACTAAAAATATAATATTTTATATGAAAAAAATTAAA
>JAYMSZ010003230.1:0-10837 GCA_036897665.1 Pelargonium citronellum | reverse complement strand
AATTTGGATTTATTTAACTAATCTCAGGAAAGAGAAATTTTTTTTAATTACAAACTTGTCCTTCTAAAAAAGTTAAACGAACGCAATAATTACAAATTTTTAATATCCAACATGTCCCAAATTGCTATGAATTCAATTAAAATTTCTTAAACGAACGCTACCTTAGTCCATCATCCATATTATATCTCTCATGGAAAATAAAGAAGAGATAGGTGACTTTTATACAAAAAAAAAAGGATTAAAGGCCATATAGGTCCCTAAACTTTCAAAAAGTCATCATTTTAGTCCCTGAACTTTCAATAAGCTAATTAAGTCCTTAAACTTTGAGTTTTGGGGCCAAAATAGCCCCATTCGTTACTTGGAGTTAACAAACTGTTTACTTTGCTAACGTGGCATTTAAAAAGAAAATAAATAATAAAATGAAAAAGAAAATTGGATTTACTTTTTCATCCTAAATTGAGTATTTTATTTTCTTTTTTTACATAAAAAAAAAGCATTTAGTGAATTAAGTCCGAAGATTCTAACTAATTTATTCAATTCATAATTTCCTAAAAAAAAAATACTCTCAGAAGAAAAGAACAAAGATCACATCACTAGCTAGCAAGTCTTTTTTATGATTTTTTCCTCTTTTCTCTAAACCAAACATTAAACACATTTCTATGCATTCCAAAATATGAGAAGAGCCTAATGAAAACATGCAAATTAGTTTCTCTATTGAATACCAAGCCAAATATTTATCCACACTTGAACAAAAGTCACTCCAAGGAGTCACTCAATGTGTAGACTCTGTCAAGAGATCACATATATTATATATCCTAAAGCTGTCAAACCGCGCACAGCTCTTTTTTTCCCAAGGGCCCTAAACACAACAGCGGCCATACATACATGGACTAAAACATACGCTGGCAATAACTTATCCTCTGGGTAGTATTTACACGTCAACTAAAGGAAGAAAGTCACCTTCTAACCATAATTTTCTCATGCATATGACTGAGACAATGGCAACAGCAAGGAATACCTGTGAGACCGCCCCTGAAATCCCGACATCCCGTACAATGATGACAAAATCTTTGGTATTATGTACGACTATAATGTTATATATGCCTTTCTTCCTTTATAATCCTACTCTGAGCCGTCTGTCTAGATATGTATTTCTTTCAGACCACCATGTATTAAAATGTTTATGCAACACGGAACTACCCTTCAAGGTTATCCAAAAGAAACCTCCCTCTTTTTTCGTCAAATCTTTGGATACAACCAATAATTTGTCTGTCACGCAACCACCCACTAGCACATGCATGCTCCAAAATTGTAAGAGACTAAACACACTGCAAAAAAAAAACACAGATATATCAAGACTAAAAAGCAATGTTGCCGATAAAACATTCACCAGAAAGTCACGTGTCATTTAATAATTATAGCACGAAGATGGGGTAGAGGAGATGAGAACGTTTCAGCATATTTGTGGAACACTAGGAAGGATAGGGATAGGAATGAGGATACGAGCAAAGAATCTCAAGGACTTTTGGTCAAGGATTCAAGTATTCAAGTAGTTGACCCCAAGATTGTTCAATAAATGACTTGGTTGTTGTTGTAGCCCCAAAAAGTGAAGTTCTACTACAATACATAAACTCATTAAGTGCAAGGAGTATTAACTGCATGTTAATAACTTAATATATTCACTCAAATGAACTTAAAGTAGAATGAAGGATTTACCAACTCCAACATCACTAAGAACCAGAACTTGACTTTTGTACCCAAACTTGTTTCTGCAAATTCTCCAAGGAAAACCTCAACTAATCAGCAACACACCAGAACAAAAAATAATAATGAAAGTTCGACAAAAGAAGAATAAGAGAAATCACCTCATGGGAACCATAGCCAGAAGCACCTCCTCTTTTCGAAGGCTTCCCCTCACTTACACCCAACATGCCATCAGCGTCCTTGACACTATGTATAGGTCCTCGGCGAGCAACATGTTTATGAGAGCCTGCATGACGTGAAAATATAGTTGTGTATGCAAATTGAAAGAAAAATGTGTTTTCCATACATGCACACTTGACTGAATCTCAAGACAGACTAACCATTTTCAAAAGATGAATGAACACTTCGGCCACTTCCAAGGGTCTTAACTTCCCCACTTCTTGCACTTGACATGTCAAATTTTGCATCTCCGTGACTTCCTGACAGATAATATTCAGAAATTTTGAGCATTCATCAAACAACATGACAATTTCAGCTTTTTACTACATTTTTGTGCGAGAAAATGCCTTGGATACACGTGTTTGAGTCCAAGACTCCTAGTAATTTCGGCAACGGACAAGTTTATCAACTAGACTTATTAGTATGACCCCTACAGCCCAAAGCATCCCAAACATAACTAAATGCAAAATATCATTATGGTCGCACCTTCTGAAGAATCCAACAGAGACTGTGTAGAATGAGAAGCAGAGGATGATAAAGACTCGTCACTTGCATGTGATCCTTCTGAACGGCGTAGCGACCACACACCACGATCAGGTCTATCTTTATTTCTGGGGCGCTTTTCCTGTTTGTCACTGAAATTATGCATGTCATTCCCAGAAACCTTCTCATCAACAGCTCCATTGGTATCCTTTAAAGCCAAAGGTACATTAGAGGGCCGAGGAGGGCGTCTCTCCTTCTCAGTATTTGTGGTCTGGATCTGGTGCTCAGATTGAATCCCAGAAGATTGACTTTGGCGGGCATCCTTGTTCAGAAGTATGCTTCTGATTATCCTCCCACTGCCTTCTCGTCGCTGGTTTTGCTTGAAAGCATTTGAACCCACTATAGTTTTCACAGAAGATGCCACATTATTTTGCTGTGAGATGCCACCAGAAACCTGTGCAGAAAAATGCAGAGAATTGAAATTATAAATAAAAAAATTTACAGCATAGATCACTTCTGTGTGTATACACTACATAGAGGCAAAAATGTTGCTTCAGATATAGCACATGACACTTATGGTCTGAACATGATATGGATGTTGCTGATTTTCTAGTGTCTGCATCTGAGTCTTGATGTGAACTGTAAATCTTATGGTTGACTATTAAAGAAATAGCCAAACATACAGCCACAGTTATAAACAGTCAAGACTCAAGACATTGTTGAATTTTGTGAGTTGGCTAATGGTCATAGTAACTTTTCTTCATGAGTGATCGTGTAAAGGATTGTGGTAGTCAGTAGACACAGCGAAGCGGGTGTGGGGAGTTATTATGTGTAGTGGGATTGTTTTGTCAGTGAAGTTCAAGTTAACCAAAATAAAACTTGAAGCGGCCAAATATTTCATCCAAAATCAAGTAGAAACTACAAAATGTTTCTAGATTCAGAAAAATCAGAGTTCGGTGGATATCCTATCCACAGTGAGCATCAGATGTACCACATGCAGCCGGGGCAGCACATACTAGTCATATCCACTTCTCTAATTTTCAGAATTACAGTTCTTTCTCCATGCCTTCTTACATTTATCATCAACTTCCCTCTTATATAAGTGTTGATTTTCGCAAATTAAGCAATCTGTTTCCACCAAGGCCACACTACAAACAAGAAAATAAGCCCTCTACAGTGAGCTATTTAGTAGAAGTAAAACACTTACATGGAGAGTTTCTCTTTCTTTCCCCTTTAGAAACAAGACTTTCTTTTTGCCGGTATCAGCTTTTCCAGTAGCTCCTGAACAAAGGTTATTTGTGGTAAGAGTACTTACAAAAAATATCAGTAATGAATGTTCATAATGAACTCTCCACATAAAGAGAACCAGCAAATAGGAAAGATTTTTATAAAAATAGATATTACAGAAATAAATGAATAACAGAAAATATATCGAAGAAAAGTAAAAGTAGCATCCAAAAAAAGGTATATGAACAGACTGCAACTTCTCAAAGTCCAACTTTTCTCAAACCTTATCATGCAATTAAACTAACAAAAAGGTTTGAAATAAAAACACAAACAAAATTATATTTGTTTGTTCTTTTGTTATTTATGGAAAATTATAAACACTTCAAAGACCAAAAAGAAATAATTGGTAAGGAAAATAATGTGCTATTAAAATTCAAAATACAGTAACTAAATATGATGCCAACAAATCATTTCCCCTTCTATATACTTTATCCCAAGTTCAAAATTAAATCATACTGTGAAGATATAGATCCAATGCGCCAGGAAAACATAGTAAGATTAAAGATTTGAACAAGGAAGAAGCAACAAAACGTAAATGACCAATAATTTTTTATTGGTATACAGCTATATATTGTCAAGTCATCAACACTAAAGATGCTATCCACCAGCAACTCCAAATTAGTCACATAAAGAATACTCATATCTAGGTCTCTGAGATGGTGTGCAAGTTACAGCTTACAATGTCTTGAATTGTGCAAGTCACTATGTTATTACACTAAATAAATGCTTATTTAATTAACATTTTCAATTCCAGATTCAGACATACCACTTTCCACTTCTCCAGATTCAGTACCAGCTGCATGAGCTAAAGCAACAGACTTGTCAGAAAGCTGCTGATCATCTCGCTTGGAAACCAGAATATAAGTTGGCTTGTCTTTCCCACCAGCAGTTTTTACACTGTCCCTCATAACATACTGCCCAATAGACAGGAAAAAGAATTAATCACAAAGTTTTAACATGAGCTATCAAGGTCTAGATTGACACTAATAAGTAATCATCAAGTACAAATATTACATCTTTGAAATAATAAACTATTCGATGTTCTTATATTTCTACCATTTCACATCCTAGTTCCATTAAATAACTTGTAGCTACTCATTGTTTACCGGAAAATTAAAGAAATAGCACCCATAATAAAGAACTATGGTATTAACCTCAAGGAGATTAGTCAGAAAATATTATACTGCAAGACATAAATACCATTTTAGTAGAAACTCTTCTCTTCTCAGAACC
Source organism: Pelargonium citronellum (assembly GCA_036897665.1). Taxonomy (NCBI): domain Eukaryota; kingdom Viridiplantae; phylum Streptophyta; class Magnoliopsida; order Geraniales; family Geraniaceae; genus Pelargonium; species Pelargonium citronellum. Next base: position 5,911 of record JAYMSZ010003230.1, on the reverse strand, counting down.
ACGTTTTGAGATTGAACTTGGACTTCCACCAGATGAGCCACCAGCTCTTCTGCTCGGTTTTCCATTGGACAAAGATCTCTGTCGACAAACAAGGGAGCAAATTCAAGACTTATCGTAAAAGGTCCTATGGCCCTCCTGCTACAGTAAATATAGCCAACAATGCATAACATTTATACTTAATAAAAAACTGTCTGCTAGAATTATGAATTCCATTGATGTTTGTGGAAGTTAAAATCAAATAAACAGCTGAGGTGCGTGCCTTTTCAGGCTGCCCCGGTTAATTAAAAGTATTAACAATTGCATGTCAAACACTCCAACCTTTCCCCCATCATAATTTATATTTTGGGTGAAGCCCATAATCCTACAATCAGGTATTTATTTACATATTTGAAATTCGTCTTTTCACGGGATACACTTCTTTTGAAATCCAAATTCACGTGTACAATTCAAATATCCTAGCCCTAAATACTAGCACCAACTTAAGACCAGACAAAAACATCGCTCACATTTTTAATGGGCTATTAATGTACTAGTCAAAATAAAATCTATATTTTATTACCTTTTTCCCTGCTGTATTAAGCTTAAAGCTCCCAGATGAGAGGGTTGCTCCTACTCACTAAGCACGCCCTATCATCTATTTAAACTTATCACTGCCCAAATCCGATAAACAAGTGGATTTCTAACTGCCAAGAGATTGTTAAGTAGATAGCTTACTAACCCTATATTGTATAGTAGTGTCAAAATAATCCAGGCTAATATTGATTGACAGTTGCATATAAACTAGTAAGGCAGATAAGGAATTGAAATTGATTGGTTCCTTAATCTCATTTATATATATAAATAGATACCCGAGATCCACCCTTAGCAGCTCTTTTCTGGCGGACATAGTCCATTAAAGGTGTGACAATAGGAGTGTCTTTCACAGCACCTACAGAGTTTTAAAAAAAAAATCTCACATTAATTGCATAATTCTCTTCTTCTTCTGTTTTTTTTTTTTTCTAACTCAATACATCAGATTCCTGCATGCATCTATATTCCAAGATATTCTTAACTAACCTGCTTTTTCTGCTTCTCTTCTCTCAAGCTGTATCTCTGCACTAGGAAGATTCTCAACTGGCTTCGCAAGAAATTCAAGAAATTCCAGATACTCAGGATCTAGAAGTTCATCAAGGAAATACTTGTATTAATACACAGGAACATGAAAACCTAGACGTTCACAACTGGAGCACATATACAAGTAGAAAAAAAACTCTAAAAAATGTGTTGGTACCTTTTAATATGGTCCCTTCACGTCCATCTTTCTTTGGCCACTGCTTAGGAACACGCTGTGATGGAGCATACTCAACGATGGTTTTAAACTGAGTACCTAAAAGGAATTGATGGGAGATTTTAACAGGTGTCATACCCAGCTCAGTTTTTCATTCAAGGAAAGATGTAACAAAGAGAACAAGAAATGCAACAAATTTTCAACACAAAAATATCCGAGAAGGTGGTGATTTTTTTGAAAACTGACTAACTTACAGAGTTTCATTAGACAATACTAAATAACATATCATGGATTCATGGGTACGACATAAATAGAAGTAGAACATTTCTAGCTTCCTAACAATGTCTTTCAAATATGAGTTTATGAATCACAATTACCCTTCTCATTGACAAACACATGCCCATCAAAGAACTCGGCGAACTCAATAACATCCTCTGGCCTTTTGAAATCAATATAAGCTCTGGAGTGCAATAGACGCTTCAGGCTGCATAACCATAAAACCAATTTTAAAACTCGTATACGAAAAAATAAACATCATCAGACGGATTGCATTAAGAATAATACTAAAGCATCATAAGTTTGTAACTTGTATTCATACATCATAATGTCACATTATTGAATAGATATGGAACAGGTAATCCCTACAAGTACTTGAAGCGAAACACAACTTCAAAATGTTATATAATCCTTTTGCAAATGCATTATATTGGTGCGAGAAAGAAAGAGATAAAGGTACAAAGTATATTATGATATTAAACAAAAATAAGCAATGTAAATACACGCATTCAGCGCTCCCATTCTGAACCAAATGACACGTGGCGAAAATAAGAAAGAGAATACAGAGTTGCCAGAGAATAGTATCTACAAACAAACTAATGGCCCGGTCGCACAATCTGCAACGTGAAGCACATACCTAAATAATATTGAAATCTATATTCTTACTATGACCACTTCTTGTCTTATTTGGAAAGAATGCAAGATTAGTAACGTAAAAATTATAGGTGCATGAATCAGAGGAAAATCTGGGTCCTCTTCTACTAAAAGAGATATGTAGCCTTTATTGCAGACATACGTACTCAAGACATTCAAACAGCTTATAACCCAGTCATCTGATATTTCAAGTAAACAACATCCCATGTAACTTTCCTCATCAGGAATATACTAATACTTGCAATTTAATCAGCATAACCTAAATGTGCCACATATCCCAGTTGCATAGCTTTCCTCGTCTGGCATATAGTCGTCTATGGCATTAAAAGCAGCAACCATATTAAGAACACTAAACTAGATCAGTCCTACAGCTATTAAACTGCTGACACTATCATAAACAGGAAAAAAAATGGGAGCAATTCTGAGAACCAATTAGCCCAACCCCTGACCCCTCACACACACACACACACACACACACACACTGTTAACCCCGTGAAGTAAATACAACACCATACCTTAAGTAAGAAACCGTACAGGTGCCTTTGATCACACACTACATCACTTAATAACTGCTGAATATTTTCCACTATCAAATGCATTAAATGAATCCTAATACATCCATTTAAAAATGCTTGACAACATTATAGCCACCGACAAGTACATATATGCATTTTTACTATGTGTGTTAGTGCACCCATACACTCTTTAACATTCGAGCCTTTCTGAAAACCAAAATTAGTAAATAAGTTAAAGCAGTACATACATACATTTAAGCATCCATACAAGAACATGAGCATCTCCAAATTGACACAAGATATCAACTTTACAGTAAATTAAGCACACCCATCAGCCAAAATCCAGCACCAAAGCAAAAAACACTACATGGAAGTCAATTTAGTTTACGAATTAAGCAAAACAAGACGCACGAGAAATCGATGAAGACACAAACCAACCTGTTCTTGCCGGGACGGAACGAGACCCAGTTGTAGCGCCCAGCGAATGCGCTGTCGATTTGCCCCATGAGTGCCTCCTGCGTGATCGATGGTGGCAAGTGCCGTAACACCACCTTGGTACGATCTAACAATCCCTTCATGCCTCGCTATAAGAAGAAGAAGAAGACCCAAAGAAAAAAACAATAAAACCCTAGAAAATAAATGGAATTTTCAATGCGAGCGCGTCGAAGTCGTTGAGGAACTGAAAATCACGGGAAGATTACATGTTCTTCGAGGGTGATTAGCAGCGATCAGAGTCAAATCCGAACCCTAAAATCGAATTGTCCCCAAAAATCGCCATGCGTGCGTGAGAGAGAAAGAAAGGAAAAAGGAGATTGTGTACGTATGTGACTCAAATATTTATACGGTTATGTGCTTTGTTTATTTTCTTGCACACGTGTATTCGTATAAATACATAGTATAAGTATAAGGGTTTATATAAATAAATAAAAAATAGATTGTATGGGTTTATAATTTATACGTAGTATTAATAAAAGTAACATATGGTAGGAGAAAGATTGATATTTTTAGGCTTATGATTGAGAAGGTGAAGCTGCGAATTAGCTCATGGAATAACCGGTGGTTGTCTAAAGCGGGCTGTGAGATTATGATCGAAAGTGTGTTGTATGCTAATGCTCATGGAATAGCCGATGGTCATCAACAAGTTTAACTCGACTATCAAAAATGAAGTTCATTGGTATTGAGTTCGATGATGATGTTTGTGTGCTAATGTTACTATCTTCATTGTTTGATAGTTGGTTAAGAATTGTGGGGATAGTTAGTAGTTTTAATAAGATTGTGAAACCAAACTACTAGAGAGTTCAGGTATTGATTTTAGGAGATGAATCTTGAAAGAGGTCAAAGAATCAATACTAAACATACATGAGAGAGCAAAAAATATAGTGTTTGGTTGAAAATAATAGATTTTAGATATGAATTCATTCAAAGTTGAAATTTTCAGATGCTAAAACGTTTTAGGAAACAATGCACGACACATAGAATATGAAACAAATCATCAATACAATAATAGTCACATATAACATAATAGATGATGATGTATTGTCGTGTTATATTGAGAGCTCATACTCTTATGGCGGATGCTAAATTGTAAGATTAATAGTTTCATCAATTTTTGTCCAATGATTAAGGTGCATGAGCAAAAGAATTGCAACATTTGGGAATGAATGAGAAATATGACAATTGAAGGCTCAGTCAAACACTCTCATATTGCAAAGAGTTTGTTGAAAATTTAGGAAGGAAATTCTCAAATTCGGTAAACACGTGAGAAGAAGACTTTAAAGCAAAAGTTATTAAAATGTGTGTTCAATTTCAACTCAAAGAATCTCGATAAAAATTCTCAAGTTAATACTAAAATTTTGAAACTAGATTTTTCAATGTGGCTTATGAGTCAATAGAAGACGTATGTGACTGTTTCATGAAAAATTTGGGTTGAAGGTTAATAATATTTGAAATTGCACGACTAAGAAAAATATGTAGCTAAACTCTAAATGAGAGATTGTTGAGATTGCATGGGTACCGCTTATTCTCTTGTGTTTACCAAAAAAAAACATAACAAAGACGAAATAGGGACATAATTGTTATCTCCCACCCATCCAGGCCCTAGCAACGTCTGACACAAAGCATGATGACCTAGCTAGATAGTATGCCACTTGATTCGAAGACCTACACATATATAAAAACTAAATACTATATTAAAACAGCTCGACAATTCTAATATATTCTCAATTATTAGAGCAAAAGCACCAGAGTCTTCTCCTCTAATCTTTATGACTAAGACGAGATCATTCAAAAACTTAATTGAACACGAGACATTTGTATAAATAGATATGACAGAAGATATGAAAATTGGGTAATTTAACACCCAACTGCAACCCATGTGGTGGCAATCAATGAACATTGTTTTTTACTTTCTTTTAGAATACACTACATACACCAATCATTTTGTAGGTGTATATACTGCCATAAAAAATTATTTTAATTGAAAATGTAATGATTTGTAAAATTAAAATTTATTGGTTATTTAAGATAAGGCATTTTCATATACATCTAGAACAATGAAACATGTGTAAAAAAAAAACTATGAAATAAATTATAATTTATACACATGCAATTTTACAAGATGTGAGAGTTCCTATTTTTTTTAAACAATCTAAAATTATATTTTGATTTAGCTCCATCAATAGGGCAGCCACCTTCTCAGAACTACCTTAATCTAAAGTGGATGCTGCGATATTCGAAGAGGCTGGCCGTTCGGGTGGAGGACGGATTTTTCGCAATGAGTATGGCGAGTATAGAAGGGGTGGTCGTGTCGGCTGGAGCAGAGTGTAAGACGCTCGGATGGTCGAGGAAATGTCCATCAAGAAAGCATTGAGTTGGGTCATTGATCAGGGGTGAGATCAGATTATTGTTGAGTCCAATGTTAGCTCAATTGTTGAAATTATTAAGGTCGGAGGGGAAGTTTTCAGTGTCTTGGGTCTTATCATTGATGATATTAGAGCCTATATGTCTCGTTTTTCAAGTTTGGAGTTCAAATTTATTCGTAAGTCGACAAATAAGGTGGCCCATTGTATTCCTAGGTTGTCAATTTGTGTTTCAAGCCCTGAGTGCTATTGGATGCCATGGTCCTATCCCATTACTTTACTTATGTATGAACGAATGATTTGATAAATTCTTTTTTTTTTTTGAAGGAACTCAAGAAGTT
>JAYMSZ010003229.1:0-10837 GCA_036897665.1 Pelargonium citronellum | reverse complement strand
AGGGAAAAAGGTTTAACCCCGATTCCTTGGGTCCCGCCAGTAACAAGAGCAGTCATTCCAGAAAGAGACCATTGACTATCAGGCTGAGCCATGATGCACACTATCTGTGTCACCTTATGCATTTAAAGTTACTTTTATACTGCTCATACAACCAAATGACAATTACAAGCCACCAGCATTTACCTGTTCTCTCTGCCAACTTATTCATCATAATTAAACACACTCAAGAAGCTTCTCTATAATGACAGTCCAATGAACTAATACTAGTGTCAAAAAATAAAGTGCATAACTAGCTTTCGAGTTAGTTTCATTCTCCAGAAGATAATTTCATGATCCACAATCACAGATTTAAAATTTGATAAACTGCAATTATTTCATGCTATAGCACAAATGATGCAGAGGTTTCCTCATCCACAAACTACACAGATATTGCATATTTGGTCAAGTAATTGGTTGCGTCACAACTGCAGTTATTGCGATGGACACAAAGAAAGCATCAGTTTTTTTTGTTCAGCAACAAGCCAACAATTCCCCACTAAAATCCAGACTCAAAACCCTTCAGCTATTTTCTACTAAAATAACACCGAAATTGCTCTCAGAACCCACATCAGATATTACTTGACCATAGAGCTACTGGTTTGATTTTGAAAATTTTGTTATTTTCTGAAGTTCTGACCGACCATATGTTAATGATTTATTACAGTAAGAGAAGGCACCGTATACAGGCAAATATTTGTTCCAGGACCAACTCCAACCGCGGGCTTAGTCCATATGTTAATGATTTATTACACCATTTCTTGTACATATACGGTCCCCGAAAATATTTAAATATTATAAATATTTGGTCGAACGGTTTGGTCCATTACACTAGAGATTTGCATATATCAGGTAAACGGCTTGGTCCATTACACTAGAAATTTGGTCCCCTATACAGATGTTAATGATTTGTTACCCACTAAACTAGAGATTTGCCCTACTATAAAATATTTGGTCCAACAGCTGGGCTGATTTATTAAAGGTATGGAGGTGTCAAATCTACTCCAACCCAAAAGCTTAAGCTAAAAGGCAGAGAAGTCAAATAGTATTTAACGAGAGTGCAGTTTCCACATTTAATCAACGTGGTAACATCAACATAAGACATTGGTGAGGATACAAAAAAATAAAGCTCAGCTCACCATCTAATAGAGGAATTTGAACTTCAAAATATGAAGAAAAGAATGAAGTGTTACATAGACGAGAGCATTACTTACCCCTAGCACAAATCATAACAAGGGGACAACTACAGTCAAAACCTTTTTTTTTTCTTTGCTCAAACAGAGAAATGCAGAATCCTGGTGAATGTAAGGTTTCCACTTAGTTCATGTCCTCAATCCCAAATTTGGCCACTGTTTGCACCATGGAATGCAAGGAGTTAATCTTTAACCAATGGAACAAGGGAATGATCGAAAATAACAGGAGAAAACCCCACTTAAGAGTGTAAACTGCTCTAGGGAACTTCTAGTCATGCGTTGGGTAAAAACCATTCACAGACATTCCTCCATCAACACAAATTATTTGGCCAGTTATGTAAGATGATGCAGGCAAGCAAAGGAATCCCACTAGAGCTGAGACTTCTGTCGGATCCCCAAGACGCCGAAGAGGGGTTCGAGAAAATACCTCTTCCAAATATTCCTTGTTACTTAGCACCTGGAAACACAAGGGTAACAAAGTCGGTAATCTCAAATTCTCAATATGCCAAAAATATTTTTTCTTCTAAAGTTCTTTATGCAAGAATGTACACGTGTGAATTAAAAAAGGCAAACAACAATCCACCACATAGTTTTAATATGGATGGATTGCATTCAACAAAATAGTCATCACTAAACAATCAAACACCAGCACCAACAGTTATGTCCCTTACTATCGTAAACTAAGATAAAAACCAAAAAGATGTATGAAAAGAATGTTACTTGTTCCACCATGGAAGTTTTGATGTACCAAGGTGCAACAGCATTACTCCTTATGTTGTCTTTTGCCCATTCACAAGCCAAATTCTTTGTGAGTTGATTAATCGCACCTGTATATCATGATAAAAGATAGCAGTATTAAAATTCCCGAGGCTAACAATTAACAGACCATATAGGACTTAAACAAATCCATAGCAGAAAGATATACTCCCTCCGTCCCAAAATATGTATCCTCCTTTCTATTTGAGAAAAATTAAGGAGAAGTTAGTGTTGTATATTTACTACTCCATCCCCATGGACATGTGTTCTAACAAACTCAAAGGGTACAAACTAACTTATTACAGGGACATTATTGATAATTCATGCATAACTTTCTAGAAAAAGAAAACAAGACACTTGTTTTGGGACAAAAATTCAACTCAAACAGGACACTTATTTTGGGACGTAGGGAGTATTACCTTTTGTTGCTCCTTGAAGAGACATAGACTTCAGTGACACGAAACCAGACACTGAGGAAATGAACACAACACTTCCCGTTCCAGATGCTTTGAGGAGTGGATAGGCAAGTTGGCATGTGTGGTAAACAGATTCAAAATTGGTAGCCATGAGAAAAGAGAATTCTTCAGCTGTGAACTCTACCATAGGTTTTCGTATATTTGTCCCAACATTATTGATCTGTAAATTGTTATGAAGTGATGCATGTCAGTCTTGATACAAAAATATTAAAAAATAAGAAAGGGAATCCATAAGCAAAATAAAAACCGCACATTTATGTAAGAAAATTAAGAATAATAAGGCTTTTGAAAGTAATAAAATGAACTTTACGCAATCAAAAAGAGAAAAAGATAAGAGTAAAATTCTGTCTCTCAACTGACTCAGATTAGTTGGGTATTAGATACTCGTATATGTACTTATGACTGCAAGTTGTGTGTTCCCTCAAATATCTGCAATCATTAGTTAAGATTTACATAGAAAGCTAAAAGCTGAAAATGCTTGTCACCATGCAAAAGGTGCATGTACAAGGAATAACGTAATGTCATCACTTTCCCTTGTTATCAGCAACCATATACAGGAAAAAGCTTATTTACAACAATATACAATTTTCTCCACCCTTTTAACATCTAATGATACATTTTAGCTTCTTGGAGGCAGATAGATCCATAAAACTAATTTCCTCATAAAGCTAAAACTTATTGACTAAGATCAGCCATGCACCTTCAGCTTGATATTTCAGTTCACAGCAAGGCAAGTATCGAACACAAAACTACTGGTTATGGGCACTAGCTCAAAGTATTTAGCATCAAAATCTGAAGTACTTAACTTTGAAAATATAACAGAATGCCACCAATTGAAAAAAGAAAACTTTAAATAATGGTAAGATAAGTCCCGAGACTCTATAATCTATATGGGTAAGAGTTTTGAATATCAACAAGGACTTCCATAGCTAAATCAGGGTGGGGTAAATCTTATGAGGAATAAAATTGGACTATAAAAATTGAAACTTTAGCCTTAAAAAATACCAAGAAAATGAAGGACCTTACAAGGATGTTAAGCTTCCCATCAAACACAGAGGACACAATGTTCATAAGCTCCTCGCGCTGGGCACGAACCGATACATCACAAACTGACCCACTAACACCAAAACCCAAAGCCTCCCAATCCCTAAGGCTCTCATTGAGCTCGGCCTCGTTTCGGCAACAGGTGTGCACTCTGGCTCCAAGTCCAACCAATTCCTCCACAATGGCACGCCTGTAAATACACCCAATCCCAAATCCACATTAGGGTTTAACGAAATGCGTCAAAACCCAGTGACGACAAATCAATATAGACAAATGGGGATGCGATTTCGTACCCAATTCCACGAGTGCCTCCGGTGACGAGAGCTGTCATGCCACGCAGAGACCATCGATTGTTGCTTGTGATGCTGCGACTTGTCGAATCTGAAGATGACATGCTTTGGCAGCAAATTGGGTTTGTTGATTGAAATGAAGTGTTGCTAGAAAGTTTTTGATGGGTGAGTTGTGAAACTCGAAACTTGAAGGAAAGGATCGAGTGAGAGTAAGAAGAAGAAGAAGAAGAAGAAGAAGAAGAAGAAGAATGTGAGTTGTGGGTAGTGACGAGTGATGAACAAGAAGCAGAAGCTGCGATTGCTTGAACCATTTTTGTCTGAGCAATTGTGGGTTGAGTCTGTTATGTACGGCTCTGTTCAAACAAAGAAGAAAGTTGCTTACTTTGACCATTGTTGCGATTGATCAAGAAGCGACCACATATGATCAAGCCCGTCAAAATATAGTTTAATTCAATTTTTTTTTTATTATTCTGACGATGACTCGAACTCGGGATACTACGGTATTTAAGTAATACGTAGACTACTTATTACTTATCCCTCAAGGTGCTAAAAAAAGTGAAAGCTCATATTTATATGATAAGAGACTTGAAAGAATTCGGTATGAAATTTTGTACGTAACATTTATCTATTATGTGTATAACTATCGCAACAATTATATAACAATGATTGTGGAATGTTATTAGTCCTAAAAAATTTACAAAATATTCTACTAAATATTAAAGTAATGACTTTGCTAATGAAAATATGTCAATTGTACGATTAGACATATATTCGGAAGTTTTACAATGAGATGAAAGTATTATTGTGTACTATATGAAACATTTGTCACATGTATTGTCACATTATTTTGTTTCTGTATATTACTAGTTTATGTCTCGTGCGTTGCACGGGATAAAATAAATTATTTGCAACACTTTTTAATTATATTTTATTTAAGTACAAATAATTTTTAAAAATATGAATAGAAATATAACATTCTCCTTAGAATAAAAAATTATGTATTTGAATGTAAAACTAATTAATATAATTGATGAAATTAAAATTATACTAAGACATATACAATTATACAAAATTTGGATTACATAGCTCATTGTTTGGTCCCCAAATGTAATCCAAACTTATTGAAAAATCTAATATATACATTGAGTAAGAATGAAAATATATCACACACAATAAAATTAAAAATAATGTATGATTAAATATAAAAATAATACAATTACATATACATAGATCAACTACATATTAGTTGCGTATCTTTTTCTCAATCGGCTATACAATAATCACATTACACTTTTCACTGAAATTTCTTCCAATAAAATTTGGATCTCGTTGCTCTTTATTTGTTCATCAAATATAGTAAAACTTCCTAGACAATATCAATACAAAAAAAAGTTATAACAAAAAATAAAGAACATGAATAATATTAATTCTAATAATATATTCAAACAAATTATACATGATACTATGAATCAAGTCATCAGCTATTAAGAAAAGAATGTATCAAACGTACCTTAATAGTAACAATAAGTTTTGAATTTTATGGAATGCATAAAGCTCTATTTATATATATTTCACTTTTTAGGGTTTGTGTAATCACTTAACTAAATTTATATTAGGGTTTAAGTCTTATTATTAACTTACCATGTTGTATTATATATTCAATTATTATTTTTAAAGTATCAATATTATTATTATTTTAATTAAAGTACCAAAACCAATAAAAATATTAAGTCTAAAAATATCCCATAAAAAATCACGGAAGACTATACATAAATGGAGAGTTTAAAATTGCCTAAGAATTGTTTCTTAACAAAAAGTATACAAAATTATTTCCATTAAAAAAGGAAGTATAACTTAAAAATTTATTTTACAAAATTAAAATTTAAAATAAAATTTATAATTCTGGATAATTTTATAATTAAACAAAGTTATGTGCCAAAATTAATAGATTGATGAGGTGGCACTCTAATACGTATTATAAACCTCTTTTTGGTCCAGCTTTTATAGTATGTATAGATATAAAGCTAGAGTTCCCAAGAAGGAAACAAGGGCCAAAGAAGTACAACCAACCAAGATCAAGATTATTACAAAATGTGTATCTGCATAGCAGATAAGAGTAGAGCTAGTTCCTAGTGAGAAGTATCTTAATTAGCTTAATTACAATTTACAACACTTTTCCTAAGGGTTTAAGCTCCCTGGGTACACCTTCAAAATTTCCAGCTTCAAGGTTAGATTGTAGCATTGGTCTGCTCCCAACTTTCCAAGCAATCCCCTCCGCTAAATGCTCCTTCGTTGGCGTCAGCATCACAAAGTTCGGATCAGCTCTTTGGTAACTGCAAAACAAGAAATAGATGAAGGAAAGAGAAAGGACGTATTATTAGTTTTGTATGCAAATTTGTCAATAGAATTCCAGAAATGAGAAGCGTGGTCTATAGGTGTAACGTATTGCGCACTGAGTCGGAAGCCGTGGACATAATTATTAAAAGTTCAGACATGATCACAAGCAACTGAGCTTACACTTGACAATCATAGCTCTTTAAATAGACAAGAAATTTATTCAAAAACCACAAACTAACCTGGCTTCTTTAATACTGTCAACATGGAGACCAAATCCAAGCATTGTTCTTCCTGTAATACGATCTCTTGTAGCTGCGAGAAAATAAGGTTGATTTCATTTCGAATTTTATATGCAGTTATCCAAGGCAAAGTCTGTCAAATCTAGATACACATGCAAAGTCTGTCCCTCAATCTATAAATACAGTCTAAAGGTGTGTAATGTATTGAAATCCAGCACACATAATAAAAGGCCAAAATCTTTAACCATCGACTGTTGTAATTTCCTCCTATCAAAACATACTACTATTCAGTATATTTGAAAATCAAGAAAATTTAACATATCTCCATCTTGCATTTTGTTACAAAATAAAAACACTTGAAAGCTTTCATATGTGAATATTGAGGGAATGTTATGAAGAATTTATATGTAGTAGTAGTTTAACTTTCAACATGCACAAGAAAACTGCAGTTTGAAATTTAGCTTGAAGAGTACGGTAAGGTAGAGCTGGCAATTTAAATCCGAATCCCTAGGCACCCGAAACCCAACCCCTATCACTGCAGGTACGGGTTGCACAAAATAGACCCAATCAATTTTGGAGCCTGCACCCCTTGCGGGTCAGATTCAGGTCTTTTCGACCTGAACCAGAATCCCGAATTATCAACTCTACAATATGGAATAACTGAAAGAAAGAGCTTTAGTAACCAATGCCTGAAATAAACAACCAAATAACATAGCAGTACCTGAAATGTTGAAAGAGAAAGCAGGTTTCCACCATGACTTGAATGCCAGAGCTGCAGTCTCGCTGCGAGCCCCCACCTTTGCCTACCAAAATGAAATATAATTAATCGTCAAACTTGATACAAACGATTCACAATCAAAAGCGCAATGGTTGTATCAGAAGTGCTACCTTGAACAAGAAGTTTTTATTAGCCTGCCAAGAAGCAGCCACTTGAAAGGTGGAATCAGGGACATCGCTCTCCTCATTGGCATCATCAATCCTTTCATAATAAGATCATAGTGAAAACCAGATATTCTGATAAACGACATTAATTTTTTATGGATACGACAACTTGGAAATACCTTGTCTGCAACTCAAAGCCAAAGTCAATGTAATTGGTAATTCCTACTACTTCATCTCTCTCGACAGGGTTCCGCACCTATTAAATTTGTACGATACAACATTGTTTAAACTATGTTGCAGACAAGGTCAAGAGAGTCGTAACATAATGAACAAGAAGAAATATAACTATGACAACTAATACCATTAAACGGTAGAAGGCATGCTATCTCTGCTTACATAACCCACCAGCAGCAGAATTATAACACCACCCCAAAATAAAATTAGATAAATAAAAACTAGAAGAGAAGCATTACTCGTCTCTGGACCACCACATGTTGATAGAAGGAGGCAATGAACTGAAATATAAAAGCAGAAAATAAATGTCAGAGGTTTGGAAGCCGTTGTTGTTGACAAGCACAAGAGATGGTGAATTGGAATGTTTACAATACAATGTATCTAAACCATCATCTTTTTATTTCCAAATTATTAGAAGATAAGAGCTCAAATTTACATCATTCTTTTCCTTCCATATTATTCTGTTGTAAACTTTATATATGCTCTTAAAATATTTAAGTCCAAGCCTACATTTGAAAATAGATGATAAAATATGAAGGACTTAGACCATCCACCATGAAGTTTCCTCAAAATAAGTTGAGCAATTTAAACAAATCAGTGATACCACTTGTCAATCCAAAAATACAAGGAGTCTGATGAGAGAAAAAAACATCAACAAGAATACAAATATATAATTATAAGTCGGCTACATTTCCAAATGAGAGGGAAAAATAAATGTAATGTGAAAATAAAATAAAATGGTTGATATGGTGGGTTAGCATAGGCAAGATGCATACTTTATGGTTTTGAATACAGATTGCAGGGCAATAACCATATTCCCATTATTCAACTGCCTAGATATGAAGCTCGAAATAGATATTTTATAGGATCGAGCTTCTACTAAATAAGTTTTGAAAAGCAAGGAACACCCTACAATTAGGCACACAATAGTTTACTGAACAAACTCCTAGCACAAAATTTAAATGCAAGACTTGCAGAATATTACGGTTCTGCAATTAAAGGAAAAACTGACAGAAGTAGAGGTGTTGTCATCCATGAACATGCACACATCCCGAAAACAAAAGGTCAAAACAAACCTGAGAGCTATTAGCAAGTTCAAGACTAAAATTGAAGGATGGGCATAAAGGGCTTCCCGAGCCCACCCCATAACCAACTGCACAACTCCAATTCTGCAGATTTCTATATCTTGGACAATCCTTGCTTCCATCTGATAAGAGCATTATCAACACATCCACAAATACAAGGCACTTCAATAAAATATCATTTAAACTTATGTAAAAAATAAATATATGCAGGTTGCAATAAAGATCAGCAATTCAGCGTCATAGATACAAGAAAAATTATTGTATTATCATGTCATGTCCACTATAAACAACCCAAGAGCATGTCCATGTGATGTAATCTCATAAGTAAAACCTCCAAATCCTCCCACACTGCAACTCAAGATAATAAGGCTTAACGTGCATAGTATTTATGAACTTATCAAATTTTCCATCACCAAAATGAAACATACTGCTAATCAACCAAACCTACTTCGTGTTTCTCATCTTTCCTCAATCATCATTACTCACAAATACCTACAGCATTTGTTGGGTCCTAACATAGTTAAGAGGCATGTGTGTTAAACTAGAAGTTGAAGTGACTAATGCAATAATACTAGATAGCCTAAATCAATAATATACAAGCTCCAAACACAACAAGAAATAAGTACCATGGCAAGTTTTAGCTGACGGCTCCTTTAACTTTGAGTTTTCACAATGACTTACCAGAAAGAAGAAAAAAAACTCCATGTAAATAGTTAACATGCGTTTACTAAGAGGACTTACATAGTGGTTCATACTGCACCCCAACAGTTAGCCTTCCCAACTTGCTTACCAACCATGCATTCTTTGGTAACTCATCGATAGCTGCATAATGATAACACAACTGAGATTAACAAGTTTTAGCAATAATTATTAAATGTATCTCAAAACTCTAATTTATAAGATCTAACTAAACAAAGCCTGCCACCAAGAGAATGCTTACATGAGAAAGGCATTATTGTGGCTCCAAATGACAGGTTTTCCGAGCCATATCTCAGTCCCATAAATCCATAATCTGAATTGGATACTCTCCTGAAAATTAAAGTTTGTCAACAATATGCATTTGATATGAAAGTATATCAACAACAAACATTTATAAGATGATTAACAGATTGAAAGTACCTATGCTTTAATAGCAAAGGAAAAATACCAAATGCTCCAAATCCATATTTGGGATAGAAAGCAGATGACCTCACTCGTAAAATCCTGAAATGACAGCATCCACAATAGCACTCAAAAATAAATGCAACTTAATAATTCTGTGGTTGAAGTTAAATTTTGACTCAAATATGTATCACTTACGGATTAGATTTTGATACATATAGGTCCATGAATGTATTTGGATCATCAAGATCGCTTGCCCAAATAAGAAAGCAACAAAAAAATAAGTTTAATAATGTCAGTTATGTTCATTTTGATGCACTGTGTACGAAATTATGATGAGCGGAAAGCTAGCTTTACAATACCCTTACCCTTGCCAGCGAAATAGGGCACTCCCGGAAAGTCCGTCCTCAGTGCTCTGACGAAGAGGACCTTCGACCTAAGCTGGTTAAGGTAAAAACTAATAACAGACTGCAGTTTGCTCACAAATTTTTCTAGGTAAGAGAATAAAATAAATCAGAATAATCTAATCTACCTGCTTACAATATACATGATTAAAAAAAAAGCTAATATGTAATCAGCATCATTTGATGGATACAGTAGCGGTCATATCCACATGAGGATCATCAAGGGGCTTTAGCATGATTCTTGTGCTAAAATGCGATGCTTGTTCAAAATAATCCTGGAAAAGGCATTTCAGAGCAAGCTTCCCAAATAACACGTTGTATGATGTCTCTAACATCCTGCGTTGTGTCAGGGTTCAAATGATTCAGACATTCACATCATCAAATTAACCAGAGAAACTATCAAATCAACATGCTCAAATTCTTCAAAAATGACAATTTCATTTCATTGAAAGGGCTAAAATCTACAACAATGCCAGGGTTTTGTCTTGATTAGTGCAGAAAAAATACAGAGATTGCAGAGCCAAAAGGCTAAAATATACACCGGCATTGCTAATTTGAAAATAACCAGAGAAATTATCAAATTAACATGCTGAAATTCTTCAGAAATGACAATTTCATTTCTAAGAATTGCCAAATCATTCATTGAAAATGCTAATATTACCAAAATCTACAACAACGCCAGGGTTTTACAGAGATTGCAGAGCCAAAAGGCTAAAATATACAACGACATTGCTAATTTGAAAAGAAGAGAGAGGGAGTG
>JAYMSZ010003228.1:0-10838 GCA_036897665.1 Pelargonium citronellum | reverse complement strand
CTAACTAAGGCAGATAGTCCAGAGATTAAGAAGCGGCCTCTGCTTTAAACTAGAGGTTTATTAAAACTATAAATAAAAGAGTCTTTTGCGATAATGAAATTACTTAGATAGAATCCATATTCTACATCTTTACCTAAGAAGCAATCAAGGTTAGGCGAGGGCTATTTCAAACTAGAAAAACGTGGTTCATTTTAAAAGATATCAAAGGTTCGAACTCGTCGTTAGTATATGCTCTTCATTCTTGCTGAGTCTGAAGTCATACATCTTCAAACAAAGGAGAATAGGTGAACGAGTCAGAAACCCGAGACTTCTTATGTTATGAAAGGACGATTAGTAGAGTACCAGATACGGATATATAGAATACCCACCGCCGCAACATACGTAACAAATGACTACACTCTAAACTAAAAGAAATAAAACCTTTATTTTAGAGTTAAAATCAGGTAAGATCTTGCTTATGTTATAAAACTCCAGTTGTATTGATGGGGTAAAGTACTATCAGTGTGTTGTCAAGTTTGGAAAATACAAGAATCAAGTAAGAGTTAGTCTAAGGATTTACTAAACAAAACACCTAACTTTTTCAACCAAACTTGGTTTTTTCTATCATAATTAAATGTGCACCTCTTTATTATTGGATTATTGGGCACTGGAATCCTTGCAGTCGGAAGTTATGGCTTGCTTTCTATTCTCAAATAGCAGATAACCGAAGCAATCCTATAATTACTACAAAATTAGTAAAAGACTAAGGGCTCTAGTTACTGCCCCGATAAAGACCCCTCTCGAAATCCTAAAAGTAGGAAAGCCCTGGATTAGCTCCAATAGAAGGAGTTCCTTTGCCTTGGCATTTATAACTACTCAGAAATCAAAATGAAAAAGAGACATTAACGATTCAAAAAAAGGAGGAACAATTACTATATCTTAGACTTTGAAATCCTTTAAGAAGGCTTGTTAGATTCTAAACTATGAGGAAATTAATAGCTCCATTATATTTATGGATCTCTCGAGAAGAATAAGAGAAAGAGTTTCCAACTACCCTTGTGTACGGTATAGTTATAATAGAAATATTAAGCCAAAGCTGAGATATTACACAACAAAACTTTTGCCAAATAAGCTTTCTTTAAAAGACCTGGAATCCTTTAAATTCTATTATAGGGCCCCCTTTTAACACGTAGTTAGAAACCTTATGACACTCAAAAATAGAGTATACAAGACACTAAAAGGTTAATTGAGAGAATCCTAGCCCCTACTTGGCAAGAAGATACTAGAATACGCACACAAAAAGAAAGCTTCCCTCAAGCATAGGTACTAACAACCTTGGTTAAAAATAGTGTGTATATTAAGGACCCTTTATCTCGAAAGTTACTCGGGTTTTACCCAATATCCGTAATTCCTAGTCACAAATAAAAATTCATAGGAAAGTTAGTTCTCCCGGTAAATAAGCATCGGTATTCTATTATCATATTTTTGTAAGACTAAAAGCTTAGATTAATAAGCTATTAGACCCTAGATTAAGGTACCCTTTTAGGATTACCGGGGCTCCCGTAAGTAAGAATCTATGGCTATGCCTAGGTATAACTATATCCTTAAAAGGAAAAAGACTTATAGAGTACTTATTTCGGATTACCACCCTTTTTGAAAATAACTAAACAGTGTCTCTTTAATTGTACTCTTTTTGAGACTCTGAGCTTCTACTTATAAGGATATAAAGAATAGAGTCTTCCTCTTATTCTAAGTGTACTTTTCTAGGCGAAGTATAATACATCGAGCTCTTAATCAAATTATTTTGCTCTTCTTGTAGTATAAAGAGAGTCTCCGGGGGAAAGCAATAGGGAAAAAGCCCCCTTCCGTATTCAAAATAAGCTAAACCCGAGAATCCTAAATAGGGTTTTGTTGAAAGTATAGCAGGAACTCAATATAGAAAAAGGTTGCCCCATTTAACTGGATTTTGTTTATTATAAGTCCAGTAATTTTGCAATCAAGGAGTTGGCTACAAGCCTATAAAAAGAAGTTTTGAGTAGTACAGGCACAAGTTCCCTTTCGTTTTTGAGATAGAAATATTTTAAATAGGTTTTACAAGAGAAAATTCAAAGGCAAAAGCCAGGAGTCTCTTTGTTTGGGGTTATAGGATTTGAGGCAGGTAAGAAGTAAAAAGGGGTACTCAAAAGTAAGTAAGGCGTTTTTCCCCTAGAAATTCCTTTTATGTAAGTTTATAATAAGAGTTCTAAAGGGAATTTTAGTAGGGACTCCAGATTCTATGCCACTAATATAAATCACGAAACTAGTATAAGTAGGAGAGTTTCATTAGGATATTTCTATTAAATTTAGTAGGAGCAAAGGAAACTTATAAAAGGGGCCAGCCTTAGAGTATAAAATTTAGAAAGGTATAAGCTTATTTGTAAATTAGGAAGAAAGAATATCTGTAAAAGGGGAGCTCTAAAGCTAAATGAAGTCATTTGTTTGTGGTAAGGACTCATGTAGAACTAAAGTATATATAGGTAAGGTTTTCTTCTCCTTTTTAATCCAGTTTAAAGGGAATTTCTTAATGAATAAGGAAATCTAGTAAATCCTGACCCTAAAAGCCTTTGGTATAAACCTCCACCCAAAAAGGCCTCTAAACTGTAGATAAACGAAAGAATTTATATAAACTTCAGTATTGTTTGGTTTAATCCAAAAACCTTTTTAATGAGCTGAAAAGTCTTTAATTAAAGTAAGTAGTTGCTCTTCATGTTCCTTTTTTTCTAATTACTAAAGCAGCTTAGTAGTAGGAGCGCTCTGAAGTTAAAAAGTAGTAAAGAACTAGGGTTGTCCTATTTCCCTGGCCTAGTGTAATAAGTTTTACAAGGAATTATTTAAAAATTGAAACGGAAGAGGATTTCCGTGTTGTTAGTTTAAACGAGTTAGGAGTAAGTAAAGAGAAGAACCAAAAAGCAATAAGAGACATAAAAAGCAAAGCTCTCTGAACTCTGGTATCTTGCTACTAAATAAATTCCCTTTTAACCCCGATTTATTATCGATAAGTCAAGGGGTATTCTTTACAAAAGATAATTCACTAAAAAAAGATATGGGATTCCCACTTAAAAGACTCACTTAACCCATTTCGAGTTGTTTTGTAAAAACACTAGTTAACTTTTTATGCGGATCCACTATACTAAGCTAAATTATATTTGCGGAACTGAGCAGCCAGCATCGGGGGTCTTACAACAAAAGGTATTATAAAATATACAAATGAATCTTGAGTTTCTGTAAAAGAAGTAATGTAATCTATCTAGAGGGATCTCCTGTTCTGTAAGTGTGCTTTGCAACTATTAAATAAGTGTAGAACCTACAAACAAATCTTTCTGAAGTCTTTTTTACCAGGGTCTGCCACATTATTCATTTTAAAATCTTTTATCCCCGCCCTATATAAACTTTATTTCTAAGTTGAGTTGTGGTAAATAGTATAAGTACCCTTAAAGCTATCCGTATCCTCGTGAAAAGAGTCTTACTATATTTGTACACTTAGTTTTCCAGAGACTCCCTAAATACTATTTAATTACCCCATTTCATTTGTTGTAAAAACATTAAGTACTTGCATCACCTATAGACAAAAACACTTCTCATAAGAGTAAAATCGATTTAATCATTACAAAAGGGAACTCTTTACAATAAGGAGTTCACAAACAGATAGTACAAATTTATAGCTAATTAGAAAGAGTTTAGTAATAAGTTTAATGAGGTAAGAATCCAGGCAGTAAGAGTAAAAACTCCTACATGTTTGAGCAGTTTTCTTTGTATAAGACGGTATAGGTTCATTAGTATTTAGGATTCCTAGGAAAGGAGTATAGAGCTATATTATTGTTCTTTTTTAAGAAGACACTTGTTGTCTTCAGAAAGGAGCTAGTAGGGTTTACAGCTTTTGTAGAATCTCTTAATTCTAAGGGGGTCTCTCAAGTAAAAAAAAGCTCTGGTGCCTTGGATTCTAAAAAAAATTGAATAAGTCTTCCTTAGATTTCCTATTCGAGGAATGCCCTATCTCAATCACTTTTTGAGATCCTTAAAATAATTCCTTTTTCAAACTCCTTTCTCAGTCAAAGATTGGAGTTGTTATAGAAGACTCAGGTCAAAAGTCTTACTCTCGTGTAGAAAGCTCTTATTTACTGGACCTTGTATCGAAACTTACCCATATAACCATCTTATAGGGAGGACTCCCGTAGAAGAGTTATGTAAATATAGGGGGGATCTTGGCGTGGTGTGTAAAGAAATAAAAGGGCCTCATTAATTGTTCTTGTCAAATATTAAAGATATATAAGGGAGTCTAGTAAACTTGATATTAGTATCATGCAGCCACCAATTAACAGGGAACCCGTGTGTATATAAAGCTATACGTCTGCATATTAGTTTTATGCGGAAACACGTATACGCTAACCAAATCATAAATGTTCATACTATTCGGCACTTTTTTTCTCCCTTATCCATAAAAGAAAGATCTACCATTCCTGTATATTCTCTTTAATTCTTAAAAATAATGCGGGTACTAGGAGGAAATAGCTTTTGTAAGTACAATTAACTCTTGTCTTGTAAATAATAGTTATTCTTACTTGATTTTGCTTGCACGGAATATCCCCGGGAAATTCTCCTTAAGGTAGTACACAAAAGAACAATTTAAAAAAATAGAAATACTAATAGCATTTTTTCGGTCACAACACTATAATAAGAACTAGCTGCTGTTTACCTTTAAGAAGAGTCTTTGTCAAAACTTTTAAAATCAAGATCCTTCAGTTACGGGCACCCATATTTCTAATTTTTCTTTAATCTACAAGTAATATAGAGGTATACTTTAAAAGTCATTGCTTATTCTTTAATAATTTCTTTTTTCGATAAACCTGGGCTAAAAACGAGATTCTTAATAATGTTGTTGAAAGCCCTACTATCTGAATTAGGGTCTTTTGCAAGTAGGTAGTCTACTAAATAATGTAAGTACTGAGAAGGTTCAAGCCGTGTCAAAAGTACCCTAATCCTATAAATTTCTTATCTTAATTCACAAATGTTATCTAACTTTTTTCAGTTTAGTAGCCTTTATTTAGGAAAACAACAAGATACGCAACTCTTTATATAAATTAATTATCAAGATTACTTATAATATTCTAGAGCAGTAACTCCTAATTCCAAAGATTAAGCTTCTAGTTTAAAGGCACCTTTCCTTAAATAAGACAATAGAGGACCCGCTTTAAAAAGTTAGGAGATGCTATAACTTAGATGCTTGCTATTAGCTCAGGAAGCTCCTTTTGAGGATAAACCCTAATATAATACTAAAAGGACACTCTTTGAATCCCTGTTCGAATTCATTTAGGTTCTTTGATCTAACTTAGCTCTGAGCACTAGAATTCTCCAGTTATGATGGGACCCGAAGTGCTTTTTTTATGCCTTTACACCCTTTACTACTAGTTCTTAATTGCTTAGTAAAGATATTCTTTATATACTTAAAAGAACCAGCAAAATATTTTCATACTAGCTGGTTATTATACGTCCGTTTACGTGCGTTAGAACCCCGTCTTTAGATTTAGAAAGCTGCGGTTTAACCATTCCTATTTCTTTTTACTGGATTCCTTTAGATCTTGGTAACTAAAAGTTAGACTTTCACCTATACATAGAAAAGCCTTTGGTTGATAGGCTCAAGTTTAGCCCTGTGCCTTGTGTTTAATCTTATCCTGGAAAAGCTCCCTATTTTAAGATTTTAAGAGTACCCCTCGATAGGGTAGTGGAAAAGAGAAAGCAATTCTCAAGAAAGCCTATTAAAGAAGCGGGAACTCCAGGAATAAGTGCCCCTTTATGTATATTATTACATTATACGATAAAACTTTAAATCAAATTCCCTTTTTAAATACTAAGATAAAGATATTAATTAGACTTTACGTAACCAACAAGCATATTTCTGGATTTGTTTACTTACCCTGAAAGAGGGACTACTCCAGAATTAGGTGCATCGCTAGTGTTTCTCACAATTTTAATTATAACTCTCTAGTCGTGTTGGGTCTAATTTTAACACTAAGATAACTTAATATTTATCAGACTAAAATTACTTAGTATCGAATCACTTCTACTACTACACAAGTCACTCTTTTAAATTCGATCTGTCAACTCAATGAAAGCAGATGGAAATCTTATATTTAGGACACAACAAGGTACTCTAAAAAATCTAAACTATCTGAATAACAAGATAAACTTGTCCATATATAGTATATTCTTAATAGGCTGAGCTACTCATTATCTAGAAGCTCTTAGTTAGAATACCCTTTTTATTTCTAAAGCTCAAAGGATCTGGCATGACCTTTTTTTCCTGACGAACCTTTTCTAAAATTACATCTTTAGAAAAGAACCCGGTTTAAGCTCTGATTCATAAAGGTTTTCGTTAAGGTTACCTTTCTAATCTTTTAGCAGGTTGAGTTCTAGTAATGTAAAAGAGCGAAGACATTTTACATTACTGCGTTGTTCTAACGGATATTTCTTTGAAACCAAGTAAGTAATGCTTTAATATAATTTATATACCAGATATATTAGATAAATATAGTATAGGAAATTTAGACAAAAGTTAGAACAGAGATATACTAATATAAATGACTCCAATACACTGAAAATAAGGAGAGGCAGTAATCCGAGTAAAATATCTCACTACCAGCGTCTATTAAACCTTATAAAGTCATAATTTGCAAGGAAACAACCTAAAGGACTCCTTTTGTTCTTATTATTTTAAGTTTTTTATTAGAGCGGAGATTAGAGCGGAGAACAGAGTAAAATTTAAGATGTATCAAGTAGTGTCAAAAGTTTATCAGCTTACATAGAATATAGAATTGAACTTTTTGTTCTTTCATTTTATTCACTAAGATCTATCTAGTTTTAACTAATTACTTATCAAATTGGGAATTTTTGTAAGTATAAAATCTTTAATTAGATTTTTAATAAATCCTTGTAAAAAGACTGCAGTCAAATGAGAGGGATTGCCTTAGGGTTTGGATATCCCTACAGAACTCCTAACAAAAAAATAGAGTACTATATTATCTAAGAAAAACTCCTACGTTATTAACAAAAAGCTTACTATTTCGGTAAAATACTAATAATTAAGAAATTGTTAAGTTAAATAATAAATAATAGCTAACTGATGAAATTAGAAACAGAAACCTTTTTATTTGCGCCAAAAAATAGTCTATTACCTACAAAGTTTCTTTAGCTATAGATGTCCAGTTTTTAACTACTAATTTTTATACTTTACTGGGCTCTATTAACTAGCGGCCTTACTTCAACAAATCTACTCTTTACTAGAACTCTTTATTAATCAGTTAGCTTTTGTCTTCTTACACCAGTTTGATATGGATTGACCCGTAGCATTCTCCAGATAAAAGGAAGGGGTCCCCTATCTGGGTGGATCCTACTTTATACATAATAGAATTTTTGAAATAGAAGAGGTTCACAGCAAGAGAAATTAAAGAAAAAATAAATCCCAACTTATTATCTGGAAAGCGCACTAAGTTATTTCTTAAGTTTATATTATAACTCATACTTCCACATACCTATTCTAATAGAAAATATTATTACCTTGAAGATTATAGGAAAGTCCAGATCTTAAGAATAACAACTTATTTCAGATTAGGAATATACATGGAGGATTTTGAAAAGCTTACACTAAAGAACACTTTTTTAAAAAAGAACTTAGTAACTTAACACAAAAATGAAGTGTATAGATTAGGATATGCAATCTTATCTTCTTTTTTGGCCCTTACCTTTACTGGGTTTGTTTCAAATAGAACTTGTACCTTAAGCTGTACAGAGCTCTCTAAGGAGCTACTAGATTAGTAGTTTATATTAATTTCTTTAAATTTCAAGCTTGTTTTTAGGATCTCGAGTATACTTTCATATTTTATGTAAATTTTTAATTGAGAGCCTAGTTTAGGAAATAATCTATATAAACTTCGGCTGTTTTAGAATTCTTTTGTTATAGCTATCCTTAACCCTTTAAAGAGAGTTCGTCTTATAATGCAAATAGAGGAGATACCTTAGGAATTGGTGATCAAAAATATTTATTCAAAGTCTTGTACTATATAATGAGGAACCCCTGCCCAATTCTAATCTCTAAAAAACAAAGGTAATGTGCTTGAATCACTAAAATGAAAATTAGGGGGGCTTTCTTTATCCTTTGTCGGAAATCCTACACTTTTCAGAAAGATCTTCTGAGAGTAAGGACTAGAAAACTCCTTCAGTAAGCTGCCTCTTTGATTAGTCAAAACCCAAGTCTCGTTTCTTTGGTTTAGTAAGCTTAGATAAAATCACTTAAATAGAGATGAGTGGACTTCTGATTGCTTAATTCATCAAAGCAAGTAGTACCCTTTAAGGTATTTTAATATTTTTCCCGTTCCTAACATTCAAGCTATGTGGAGTATAGCCAAGTGGTAAGGCACCGGTTTTTGATATCGGCATGCAAAGGTTCGAATCCTTTTACTCCAGGATAAAGTGATCCGTAATTTTTGAAGAGTATTGAATTTTAGTTGCAAGGCAAACTTTAACCATACGACCTGTATGAATATAAAAAAAGAGGCTTTATTACTTGAGCTTAATTTGTTAAGAAACCTAAATACCAAGTTATTTCCGTACGTACTGGATTGATAATAACTTCTTTAATAACCCTCATAATTGTATGGGCCTGGATACTTATAATACTAGAAAAAGCTAAGGAATTCCTAAACCAGAGTGCGTTCCTAGTCGATATGGCGCGAATATGGTATCTCTTTATTCTTAAATCTTGACTAGACAGGGGCTTCTACAACCCTTGTTTTTTGACAGCTTCCTCGTTTAACTTAAAGGGGCCCTAATTTGATGCTTTAAAAATCCATCTTTTCTGAAAAGGAGGTACGAACTTAACTAATTATAAGTCTCACCTAAATATCTGGCTATAAATCTTGTAGTTAAGGGAAAGTATTGAAAACGAATTTTAAGACTTATATTATGTTGATTTGAACTTAAACAGGTCTGTTAAAAAATATATAAAGGGAATGCTAATTTAGAAGCTCAAGCTAGCGCAAAAACTTTGTAAAAGACTGCTCCGAGGTACTTTAACAAAGTAAAATAGATTATCAGAAGGCCCCGATTTCCGGATTCTAAAAGCTCTTTTGGAATACAACATATTTTATGCCTTTGCACCTTTTTGACCTAAAATTTGTATTACTCGATCTAGAAAGCTGAGGTTAACCCTAAACTGAAACTCGTTGGCAATGAAATGGTACCATTCTTCGGGTATCTTTCAAAGTACTTTTTAGCGCGTACAGCCTTTTGAATATAGTCGGCCTCAATATAGCTAATATCTTAGATAGCATTGTTTGGTAGATAAGACTTCTGAATAAACCTTGTTAATTTATTAGATATTCCCAGTGCTTTTGATCTTGATCGAGGACTCCTTTTTCTTATTCCTGAGCTTGGAGCACGGTATATATTTTAATTCTTGTAAAAACCTTTTTAGGCTTTGTCTATAAAAATGAATAGCTAGTTGGGGTCTAAAACTATAAAAATAGGAATTCCAGGATAAGATAAAGCGTTATTGTTAGTAATATTTTGCGGTTACGGCCTTTGGATGGGCTTAATCTGGTTTAAGGAGTTGTGGTATACCTATAAGATAAAGTTTTTGGATATGCTAGGTTAAAGGGGGTCAACTCGAAACTCAAGGAATTAAAGCTTCCGTTTTTGTAGTAAAAGAGCTATAAGGTTTCTCTTATAGCTACCTTATGTGGTACCAGCCTCGGGTTAAAAAACCCTATTCTATTAATGAAGGAGAGATCCGTTTAACAAAAGGTTTTCTTGTTAAGTAAGTTTATTTCTAATATTGTATACTAATTTAGAGCTGTGAGAATGAGGTATAAATTTATTAGAATCAGTGAGCCTTTTTGTTTCAAACAGAGTCAAGCAAGGAATCTTCTTTAGTGGAATTAAAGTTGTATTATTCTTTTCTTTTTGATGAGCTTCAAGATCTAGTAAAAAGTTTAGGAGATAAAATGACTTCATTAGTAGTGTTTGTTTCTAAGAATAGTCCTGAGTGTCAGTTTGTAGTATAGTATTCTTAAAAGTATTACAAGGAATAAGATTAAGTAGTAAACCGTGAGGCTTTAGAGAGTTATCCAGTAATATTTTTATACTAGCCGAAGTTAGTGTATCTTTGAGGAATATAATACAAATTAGTCAGAGCTCTTAGAGACACCCTTGCGTCCTGTAGTAAAAGTATTTGAAGTCTGTAACCTATAATTGTGCTATTTACGAATATCAAATGAATTGCGGATACCCTATATGGGCCTATATACTCTACGAGACACAAGGGATCTAAAGCAAAGAGAAGGGCCTTGCGAGACTAGAAACCACCAAAAAGTCGCCTCTAATATTTTTGATAGTGATTTATTCTTTTTATTTCATTCAATCTCAGAGCTAGTTCACTAAAAATCTTTATATCCTAATTACTCAACATAAAAGAGTCAACCTCGCGGCACCTTGTAGGAGCGCTATAACTTGTTAGAAAGCATTTCCTATTTCTTAAATTAGTTCGATTCTTTTTATGATTTACAAGGTAATAATCTCAGTTGTAGTAAAGAGGAGCTCCTGGGGCTTTACAAGTTGGTTTTATTATTCCTTATTATTAGAGTCCCCATGAAATAATGCTAGTAAATTGAATTCCTTTAACGAAAGGCCTTCCTTTTGAATTATCAACACAAATAGTAGGTCTGTCTAAGTCTAATATTTCTCCTATTTTACTAGATTTCCTAAGAGTTTTATAATCCGACTTTTGAAGCTTCATAATAGGTATTTTCTAGGGAAGGGTCTTTATACTT
>JAYMSZ010003227.1:0-10839 GCA_036897665.1 Pelargonium citronellum | reverse complement strand
GAGAAAGTGAGGGGAATATTAGAAACACATTAAATTATCTAGTAATCCTTAATTTTTGCAAAAAATGGAAACAAGACCCTCATTTTGGGACGGAGGGAGTATATGATATGAAGTTTGTTGGATCAAGTAACAGTTGTATTTAAACTCAACAGACAACCTGATATAAAGCAAGACAAAAGAAACCAATATGATTTGACAAAATTCTTCTAATTATTTTCCTATGCTTCAGACAACAAAAGTAAATGAAAAAGGAAAATATGTTTTAAGGAGGGTCCAGGGCTTAACTTGCCCCTACAATGGATCCACCCCTGCCTTGCAGGACACTACTGTTCTATCAGTCAAAAATAAAGAAAGATGAGGGCTTATTATTTTCTGGAAAAACTTTAGTTGGCCCTAAAGCCAACCCCCATCCAAAAATCCATATGTTGTAAGCTTCAATTCTCTTTTTCGTATCAAGGTGATTCTATTTTTCTGACAACCTTCTTCGCCTGCCACAAGAAAAACATACAATGAACAAGATATCGTATGCTAGATGTTTGCAAATATGCACTTTTGAGTGCCGAACCAAATCAGGAGAAACCCGGACAACAAAGCAAGTACAAGAACAGACGGACGTGAAGTTTTCAACTCGTACCTGCTCTAAAGTTAAAAACATGATCACATTCCAGGATCCTAGCCGTCCAAAATTAGGGATAAAACCTTTGTAAAATGCGAAAATTCCCTGCAAACCAATGGTCATAGTAAGTTTCAGTTTCTTTTATCCGAGCCAGTATTTATTTTACAATGCATAAACTCATTTTCACTTTTTACCAACCTAAAATGAATGACTGTTAGTGTTGAACAAGTTAAGGTACATGTTAGTATGTAACAATAAAAAACATGTATGAAATGATTTCTGTGACAGAGAGAAAAACAGAAACCCACTTTTGCTGTAACAGATAAAAAAATAGATCATATATAACCCAATGTAAATACTTCCATATACATCTAAAATGTTTGAGCAAAATGGTAGAAACGCATTCCAAAATTGATTGTAAGAGTAGCTAAAAACAGAACATACATCATTCTTCAAAGTCTTGACGAAACAATCAAGTGTGCTTTTGTAAGCAGAATCTCCCATCATTCTCGACTTCACCTGCAAAAGAAAAACTATCGATGTAAGTGATGAAAAAAATAGTAAAAAGGACGGATGGAGTATATAAAAAGAGTGCAAGAGGGCATAAGGAGGACGGACCAATTCTCACTAACTAATCCTAAATCTCTACAAAAATGGGAAAGTGGACTATCATTTTGGGATGGATGGAGTACATAACTATCATAAACAGTCTCAATAAACTTTATATGAGATCAAACGAAGGTTGAAACAACTGCAATATAGAAAAAAATGGGGAACAAAGAACTAACTGATAAGACCTGGAATTGACATCGAAGAATGAGATAGTTACCAAGTAACTGTGTCTAACAAGAGCATTTTATTTGCTCAGCTTACACAGTTGCATACATGCTAGCAGAATGATCGCATAATGAAATATTAGAAGCCAAACAAAGGAATGTGTAAAAGAGCTTAAGTGTAGATAGAGTACCACATCAACTGGGGAACCGATACAGACGGCAAAAAAACCTGCCCCTAGGCCAGCAATAAGATGAGTGACAACATTATCCGTAAAACCAGGAATTTTTAGGATTGTCTGCAGTGAAATATGAAAGTCAGAAGAAAAAATGATTATATTCATAAGACATTACACAAGTGGAATTATTGATTTTGGCGCGTGGAGTTAACCTGCTTCACTTGATCATAACTGGCTAATTCAGCAGCATTTATAATAGCATTTCGTGCTATGTTGGGTCCTAGCCCAGTCCAAAGCTTAGCAACTCCTTCCTGAGAATTAGATAACAAGTTACAAAATAGGGTCAATTATCAACAGGATAAACATTTTCAAACATTTCAGCAATAATTTTTTTTATTTTATTTAAATTGAAATATATATACATAGACACTTTTAAATGTACCCAAACAAAATTAATTTATATGAAAAGCTTATAAAAAGGTGGCTATAAACTTCAATTTAAAAATAATATTGTTGTGTTTATTTTATTTTGTGAGAAGAAAAAAAATCTCCACAAGGTGAATATCGTTTATTCAGAAATCTTGCCCCCACTGAGAAAAATATACGGACCAATCCCTGCACCCACACACTTTTTGTCCCGGTTAGCTAGATTACCTGTTTCACAATTGTGGAGTAAGCATTCAGAGCTCCGGAGTAGCGCCTAGGCACCCCAGGGGCTAATTTTCCTTCAGCTTGAAGTCTGACCTTCACAAGATCAGTTGGATTTGCCACCGTAATTGCTACAGCACCTGTTTAATGGGGCACGTACTTATTTAGTAAATCAAGAGTCAAAGAAACGGGTAAATTAACCCTACTTGAACAAATAAAGGTTAAGTATCAAGCACAAGATAAATTCTCATTGGCCTTGGGGACTAAATACACAAAGCATCCACCAAAATGCTCACCAGTGGTAAATGCTGCCGCAATTTTCTTAGCTAAAGGAACATCCCCAACAAAGTCTTCACCCACATACAAGTTCTTAACCTGTCAGGCATGCAGTTAAGATGTTAGAGACCAGACAAAAGTTGTACAATATTCAATCCACTCGGCACTCACAATACAAAAATTCAAAACTCACAGGCTCATACAAGCCAATCCTTAATCCTCCATACAAGCACTGACGATGCAACCCAGGTACAATGCCTTTCCAAAGTGCTGATAAACCTTCTTCCCTAGCGATAGTACCGACTGTGCCCAACAGACCTCTGTACTTCGGTAATCCCCCTCCATCAGCCACAACATTCTTCTGCAACTGAAGCCTGACTTTTGCAGTGTCCAATGGAATAGTGCAAACCTGCAGCAGATTCAAGTACAGTATGATAAGTAGAAACGTAGAACACACAATTAAAAATTTGCATGGAAACTCAACACATGCAAGACTGCCACGGCCTTGGAAGACTCAACCTAATTTCCAAAGTCAACAACCAACCTGGATCCCAATGTCCAATAAATATAAGAAAAACCTCAACATATTTTTTTCCTGGCCTCTGATTGCACCATACTAGCCTCCTAAAATTTATAAAGCGAACAGCTCTATAGAGGTAGGGACTCGAACCAGCACAATTGATATAGTCACTGACCATGGCAACAAGATGACACAACACAATCGTATCTCTACCGCATATACCATTTGCTAAACAGCAGCAATGTGTATGTAAGAACTCATTAGCCATTTTTCCTTACCGTGGATTACTGGATTCAAAGTTATTTAGTCTACAAGTGATAACTATAGCCATAAGGTCATAATCCACAATTTGCAGCTTGAGTCCTATATTACTCCAATATCAGACAATTCAGATTCCAAAATCACAGCAAAACAACAACGCAGAGCAATTAGAAGAACAATAAACACGATCAATCAAGTCAATCACACAAAAATAACCAGAAAATTGTTTCTAAACAGGAACTTTCAATTTCACCGAAATTTCACCAATTGTATCTTAAACTACATTTCTCATCTTGATCGACCAGAAATCCAACCAAGCAGCTCAAAAATCAAAACTCTCAAGCAACGAAACGCAGAAACAGATAAACGGATCAGTACAGAGCAGATCAAAAATTCCAAAATGGCAACCGAAAATCAGAAGAAACAAACAAAAACAAAACGATAACGACATGCAAGAGAAAGCGAAAGCTCCAAAAACAAAACGATCAAATGTGAAAAAACAAAACACCTCAGCGAAGCAAGCGGCGAAGGCGCTGCTGGCGAAGATTCCGGGGAAGGAGATGTCGGATTTGGACTTCTGATCGGCCACCATCTCTCGCAGCGGTGGAGCAAGAACTCAGTGACCGAGTTCCCGAGTTGAGAGCGAAATGTGACTGAGTCGTGACTCGGCGAGAGCGAATTGATTGATAGAGACGACGAGAATCTCGGGAAAAAGGAACAGAGCAGCTTTCTCAATGAACTGAGAGTGATTCTCTACATGCGTCCTATTGTAAGCTTGATTGCAACTTTAAATCAACGGTCAGGATTTGATTTTACTGGATCTGACGGTGATATTAGTGTGAGTCAACTGGTTAAGTACAGTTAGTTGAATCATTTGTTTAGATAACTGAATTTAAAAATTAATAATTAGTACTTCTTAAATTAAAATCATTATTAAAGATTGATTGAGTCAAACAGTTTAAGCGTTTTGAATTTCTTTTGAGATTTCGGGTTCTTGCTGACGGTATATGATGAGTAATTTGTGTTAAAATGTGAGATCTCGGATTTGGTCCTACCTGGATGGTATGAGGCGGGTTATTTGGGTTAAAAGGTGAGGTCTCGGGTTCAGTTCGAGTCTCATTGCAGACGGTATGAAGTGAGTTATTTTATTTTGATTAAAAGGGAAGAGCACTTGTATATATAACTTCATATATTGGTTCGCATGGATTTTCTTGGGAAAACAGATTCTGGGAAAACAAACACAAACACATCCATGCAAATTATGCTATAGCTTGAACATCCAATGGAACCTTTACTTCATACCAGTTCACATGGATTTTCTTGGGAATACAGATTCTGGGAAAACAAACACAAACTCAACCATGCAATAGCTTGAACATGCAATGGAACGTTTACTTCATAATCAGTTCACATGAATTTTCTCGGGAAAACAGATTCTGAGAAAACAAATCCATGCAAGAGCTGAAACACCCAATGGAACCTATATTTCAGTCACATGAATTTTCTTGGGAAAACAGATTCTGAGCAAACAAACAAATCCATGCAACATAGCTTAAACACCCTATGAAGCCTCTACTCCATATATGATCAGTTCACATGAAGTTTCAAGGGACAACAGATTCCGAGGAAACAAACACCAATGAATTCATGTAACACATACCAGTTCACATGAATTTTCTTGGAAAAACGGATTCTGATTAAACAAATCCATGTAACAGCTTAAAAATACCCAATACAGCTTTTACTTTATATATCACTAATATCTGGTTACATGGAATTTATTGTAAAAAAAGATTCTGAGCAAACAAACACAGAACACCCAATGGAACCTTTGCTTCGTATATCAGTTTACATGTATTTTCCCGGGAAAACAGATTCTGTGGAAACAAACACAAACAAATCCATGTAACACAGCTTGAACACCCAATGGAGCCTTTGATTGCTTTGTCTATCAATTCACAAGAATTCATCGATCGTATAGCTGCTTGATTATATCTTGAAGAATCGAACACAAAAATGGCGATAACTTTAACAACGAGTATGCTAATTATGCATAGATTCGCAACGAGTTCTCTATAGCACTACAAAGGCATTGGATGCACCTGTGAAAAGGCTGATAGAGCCCAAAAGATCTTTTGAGGCACCGAAATGTCTTATCCTATACACACCTGGAAGCGCCATTTGTGGGATTCTCCATTCTATTGTAGCGTAGCTTTGAGGACTTAGTTTCGCCGGCCTTGACCACTTGAACCTCAGGCAAAAGTCATCGTCATCATAGGCCGGAACCCATGTTTTCTGGTTCTGAAGCTTCTCAACTAGAGCAAATGTGCCTTCAGTCATCAGGTCGTTCCTGGGACAAGCAGACCTGAATGTGGCACTCACCATGTCGCCTCTCTTGAAGGTAGAGTTTAGAGGGACGTTGGTTTTGACATCTCCAAACGCTGCGCCCACTGGTGTGGCGTCGAGTACAACTGGTGTTAACAGGCCTACTTGTTTGCTGAGGAGATCTGGAGGCTGTGGACCTGCTTGGACGGTCTGGCCACTGACGAGAGCTGTAGCGAGTTTCTTGAACTCTTGAATGTAGGCACTGAGTGTGTGTGGACCGTAAAGAGTGGAAGCTCCCTGAGAATCAAAATGCCACTCAAAAATCAGATGAATCATGGGTTTTTAACTTAACTAGTTAACGAGTTCTGGTCAGTCGGATAATGTGAAACAGACCTCGTATCTCTGGATCTGATACTCTTCAATGGTGGTAACATACTGTGAATACGTATTTGTCAGTCCTGCAATGACAATATGGACATTGTTGCCAAATTCCTTTTTACCCGCAGTAGTGAGCACTGTCCTAACAGCATCACGAAGGCGCCTGCCAGCCATAGTCGTGAATTCTGCGAGGAACGATGGAATAAGAACTACAGCATAACAAGAGAAGCACACGTCGCCATCGACACAAGATCATGTTAGTGTTTAAGATACAAGAAAGGAGCACAAGGGTTTCATTTACCTCCAGGTACGCAGAGAATGACAAATTGACCTATCCGCAAGATTTGAATTGGAAGTACTGAGGGCTGCATGGATTAATAAGAAGATTTTTTATAAGAAACGCCAGCAAGTGGTAACGTAAACACGCCAAGCTATTCCTAGTAGTAACCAAAATGCTTCACATCGATCATTTAAACAATAATGGGTGATTATAATAGAAGAACAAGCACGCGCATCTGTTTGCTTCTGTTAGTTTAGCTACAATGTCAATGTTTTGAAGGGCTATCCCAAATGAAGCACCAGAACCGCACAATCCTTATATATAAGTTAAGCTTTGTGATGAGATTCTTTACAAAAGGGCATATATTGAATCATATAGCAAACTTACCGCCCAATCATATGGTTGTTTCATTTCACCGGTATCAAGTAGAATAGGCTTCGGACGCTGACAATCTACCTGTTCCTTGCCTGGTGTTTTCAGAAAGTCCCTCACCAACCTCCAGAAAGCATTACCCTGAAAGCAACCGAGAAAATTGAATATTTCATCGTCTAAGTAGAAAACAATAGGTTACACATTCATGATAAACTCCAGACTTACTTCATTATCTCCTTGCTTGAAGTCAAAAGCTCCAGGCCCGTCCGTGGTTCCTGCCGCAAAAGCAAATCCCATAGCAGCAGGACATGTTTTCACCTCCTGGTTAGTCCCTCCCGCATTAGGAATCTCGACCTTGAGGTTCGAGAAATCCACATATGCATGTTGATACCCAATTTTCCCCTTCAGCTGCTCAGAAGCTTTGTTGAACAGCTCAGAGGCTTTTCTGAATTGTCGTTCTCCAATGACACGCGTACTCTCAAATTCATCAGGGTACCTGCAATACGATCATGAATTACAGCTTAAGCATTATGTTATACCGAAAGAAAGTTCGGTGATTACTGAAAGAGCAATTACCCAGGGCCTCGGCCATAGCACAATTCATTTTTCCCGTTGCAAGTACTGTGATCGAAATCACAAGGCAGTCCAGTGTCTGTGCAAAATGCTCCAAGAACATTTGGACTGACATCGCCACAATTTGACTGACAGAATGCAGACACAAACTGAGTCTTCCCAGCCTGCCTGAGGGAACTCCTCACCCGACTTGCAACACTCGAAGACTTTGTTGCTAGTGTTCCTTGAGATGACTTGAAGGAGGCAGCAAGTTCTGTTAACTCATTAATCGTCAACTCATTATCTGTATAAAATATAGTAGTCAATACCAAGTAAAGCCATTTGGAATCACATTAGCAAGTACAATCCTATTCACATAACTTTCTCAGGCAAGAAAGATTTGAACTAAACAAACCAACAACACCATGAAGTAGTTTCTAGGATTCAACATTTAGTAAGTTCTTTACGTACTATTAGAATACACACACACACACATATTAACTTACTATTTTTGTGTTGATTAGGAATGATTTTTGAAACTCTTCTAGGGATTCTGATAATTTCAGAATTATTGGAGCTCGAAGTTTGGACACCTTCCAAAGAATCATGTCGGTCATACCAGTCCTCCATAAACCGGGCTGCAGCTCCTTTGTTGTCCCCACTTATCAACGAGTTTGTGCGACTCATAGAAGTTCCATGAGTTGGAAACCAATTGAAGCTACCGACAGACCCTCGCTTATCATCTACAAATTTCAAGAGGGTCATTTCTTTATCGACATCATACTTGTACTTCTCCCGTTCCGACGAAGGATTGTTGAGATAAGCACTAGGACTGCGATTAACACCAGCATCTAAGAGATCTCCTGCAATACGTAATGAAGAATCTATCATGCATTAGAATGGAATAAGCTTAGAACACCACCGAATGTACTTACATACATGATTGTTATGAGCTGTCTACTTTACCTTTACTTACAGAAATTGTCCCTGGCCGAAGATTGTTATGAGCTTGTACGACGGATTGCTCGATGCCATCAACAAGGGCGTCAAATGATTGGCGTACAAAACCAAGAGATGTTACAATATACACAACATATTGGAGATATCCTCCTGGGCCGGCATGAGTGTGAATGCCACTAATTGCAACGTTCTGTGCTGTGTAAAGATCCCCATACCTAAACACCCGTAAAATATAGCATAAACAGAATTGCTCTCAAAATGTATATCCTTTAACAAGCACACAACATAGAAATATATATCAACTACTAGCAAAAGCTCGTTTTATCATGGAAGTTATTATAGTATTCTACTGAAAAATCGAAAGCCAGAGATATATAAAAATATGGAAAACATCACCTACCTTGCTTTTAATCTTTCAAGTACTTTTATAGTGACAATTTGCGAGGCCATGCAGGCATCGAGGTTCACAAATAGTACTCGATTCCCCTGAGGTTCGGCTGCAATGAATGCACGAGCTCGCAGCCTGAAATGAATTCCCGATGCAGTCTGACCTGAATTTGCATACCCCATCATATTGACATCCGCAGCAGGCCCCGTTATGTCGTAGCTTCCGAGACCAATCAAGTAATTCGAAGCAGATAAAATCCCAATGCTATTTTGTAACAAGAATAGCAAGCAGACCCAGAACCAAATCATTGTAGCTAGTCTAAGTGTAAGGCCAACCAAAAACATCTCCAAATCTGTTGTAGATTCTTCACTCAACTCTTCGCATCCTTCGGCCATAACAAGAAAAACAATTAAATAAGGCAGTTACCCATACACGTATAGCTCAAATTACCATGCTAATTACAATCATCATTCATATAAAATTCCCTAAATGGTACCTACAAATAACAATATAAATTTGAAGAACTCAAAAATGTAAATGTGGGTATCTTACAATCTTAGGTCTTTCATGTTCAAAAGCAAAACCATTTTTCCCAAAGACAATCTTGCACGAAAGAAATCATGAGGTTCTTGCTGAAATAAGTTGCACCAGAAAAATGGAAACTCCAACCAACCTCTAAAGTTGACAAAATAAAATCTTTGTCAACATAATAGAAACCCTTTTTGCACTGAGAAAAGTAGCAAACCATTTCACTCTAAAAATGGGTTGAAAATGAAACCAAAACACAAGGGCTTGGTATGTTTGGCACCACCAGCACTAAAATGATCCCAAAATATAACAACCCAACCTCACAAATCCAAAGGTGATCCAACACATTGCTCAAATAATCAAACTTGAGCACAAACAAATCAAACATGAGCAATTGAAACCCTAACCATCCCCAGAATGGCCAAAATTAAATCTTTATCACCATAGTAGAAACCCTTTTTGCATTGAGAAAACCAGCAAACCATGTTACTCCCAAAATGTGTTGAAAATGAATTCAAAACACAAGGGTTTGGTGTTTATGGGACCAGTACCACACCCAATCATCAAAATGACCCCAAAATGTGCCAACCCAACCTCACAAATCCAATGGTGAACCAGCACAATGCTCAAAAAATCAAACTTGACCACACACAAGTGCTCGAAACAGCATAAATCAAAACACAACACGTCTCCACAAAATTTAAAGAAAATGAAAAATCAAAGAACAAGAACACACCCAAAAAAAAAGAGCAATGTGGAGCTAGAGTTGCAAATTACCAGCAACAATGCAATAAGTCACTGCTGAGATCTGATTGGAATCACACAGATATAAACTCTGAAATCTGCACAGAGAGAGACTGTGTGTGAAAGAGCAAGAAGTGTTCACAGCTGAGGAACCATGATTTTCTTGATTGTGGGCAAAATGTGGGACCAGACATAAATAAAGGACAAGGACACGATTCAGAGAGCCATGAAAGTGGTCGTTGGAGAGCTGTATAATTATGGTGATTAATGATAATAATAATTATTTATAGTTTAATTGCTCACTGAAGTGGACACAGTACAGAGTGTTGATGAATAGGTTAAAACAGAGTACTCTGTTTTTTCTCTTTTGGACTTTTTCTCTGATACCCTCCATTTTCTGTGGGAACTTGTGGCTGTATTTTTATACAATTTTAAATACATTACTTATATTTTTTAATTTATAAATTCTGATATGATTATCATGGGAAGTGCTCCACTAGAAAATCATGGAAATGTTTGTTCATTGAAGACATGAAAATTTTATCATTGAATTGTTTAGGTGGGGGGTTGATGATTTTGGTAGAGATAGTGGATAATGTGATTACATATTTATATAGTGTGGCACTATAATGTGTTCATATTTTAAGGTGTCATGCATGCTTTTTTATAATAATATTTGTCAATTCGTACTAATATAGTACTAGTATGTTTAGACTCACATATTTTATATTTGTATTGTCTTCGAGTCATGATTTGTGACCTAATCCACTCGGTCTGATCTTCGGTCCATGTGTTTTATATACGCTATGTTTGGTCCAGTCCTAAATCGGTCCGGTCCAATAATTATTATTTACAAAAATATATATTTAAATATATTTTATCGGCAATTATAATTTTTTAATTTTTTATCACTTGTAGAACAATATTATTCATTATTTTTAACTCAATTCACTTAAATTTTAATGATTTTTACTATTATTTTTCTAAATTTCTATTTAAAAGTAATTTATAAATTTTTTAAGATCAAAATAGATCTATT
>JAYMSZ010003226.1:0-10839 GCA_036897665.1 Pelargonium citronellum | reverse complement strand
AGAACCCTCTGTTTGGCCCTTCTTCGAATACGTGAGTGTTGACTTTGTTTTTTTATCTTCAGTTTTTTACTCAATTTGTTGATGATTCTGTAGCTTGTGAATTTGTATGTGATTTGGAGTTTAGGGTTTAAGTTTTGTGTTGATTTGAGATTATTTTTGTTTTTGATTTTTGCTCAAGTTGATGATGATTCTGTAGCTTGTGTTTGTGATTTGAGGTTTGAGTTTTGTGTTTGGGCTGTTTTGGGGATTTGTTGTGGGTTTGTTGGGATTGTAGATTTGAGATTAGTTCAGTCACTCAAAATCTGATTTATTTATTTGTTTGTTGAATTCATATGATGCAACTTGTTGAATTTATTGGTGGTGTTGTTGAACAACTATAGATTGGGCCATTTTCAGTGGCTCTTTAAATGCTTGTTAATTAAGGTAGTTGAGATTTTTGTTTGATCTGTGCAAGGCATTAGGAATTGGGGAGTCAGTTGGATAGCTTGTCTTATAAATTATTATTTGAGCTACTGAGCTCTAGATTGTTTGGGTTTTTTTTTTTTCTCAATTTGTTGATGATTCTGTAGCTCTTGCTTGTGTTTGTGATTTGTGGTTCAGGATCTAAGTTGTGTTTTAGCAGTTACTTTTAGGAACTATGTTGTGGGTTTGTTGGGATTGTTGATCTAAGACTAGTTACTATATATTTATGTTGAATTTAGGGTTAAAACTAAATACTCTTATCAAGTTTTATATGATCCTATTGACTATTTTTCAATCTCTCAACTAACCAAATTTATTATCAGCAAAAAGATTAAATGAACAAAACTATTAACTCTTGCACGCATCATTAGTTTGGTAAGGCTAAGAAAATAACTAAACATGATTTGGAAAAAAATCAAAATTTTGGGTATAACCTTGACAAAAATTAAGGTTTTGAGTAATGGTGAGATTAGTTAGTGGAGGGACCATTGGTGATAAAAAAAGTTGGGGGGTCAAATTCGATGTAGGTGTATAGTTGGGGATCATTTACAAATTTAACCCTTGAATTTAAATGCAATACTAGTAACTTGTATCTGTTGTGTGTTTAGTTAAATTCTGTTTGTTCCTGCCTATGTTTGTTGTTGTTGAACAACAATAATTTTGACCATTCTCAGTTGTTCTGTAAATGCTTGTTAGCTAAGGTAGGTTGAGATTTTTGTTTCATCAGTCCAAATCATTAGGAATTTAGGAGTCAACCCAGGTAATCATTATCATAAATGATTATTGGGTTATTGAGCTCTATATTATTATTATTAAAAACAATAATTTCATTCCTTAGAAGGTGTGATCTCTTTGATGCTACTACCATTTGATGAGTTTATTGACTTGGTAGGACATCCTGTTTTCAGATATTGGTACCGAAACGGGGTTTATGATTATGACTATAGGATTTATCCTTTTTTTGTTCTCATTTTGGGTCATAAAGGATACACAACTCTTTTTAGTAGATTTGAGTTGATGGAGAGAAGGATGTTAATTATGCATTCTGATTCATGATATTAGAGTATAAACATGCCCCCAGGTTAGTTGCGGGAGTAATGCAAGTTGTGGCTAGTGCCGTATCCTGCTGGTCTTATCTAGGAATTTGGGTAGCGAATTCATGGAGAAAATGCTATTCAAAAAGCCGTAACACATATGCAATATTGGGTTTGAACAATAACTATGTGATAGTTAAGTTTCTATGTGCACGAGAAAGGCAGTGCAATTGTAAACTGTGCACGTTTTTCATCTTGATTTAGACACATTAGTGCGAAACAGGATAAGTTTTAACTTTTTGAATCTTAGATACCCACTCTTACAGTCTTGCTTGTGCAGCTTGGAAAAAATGGGAGCTCTGAACTGGGACAAGATAGTTCACGACCATCAAGGATGGCGGCTAGTCACATGCATGTGGTTACATGCTGGCGTCATTCATCTCCTTGCAAACATGTTGAGCCTCGTCTTCATTGGGATTCGTCTTGAACAGCAGTTCGGATTCGGTATGACATTGCCATTTTCTTTCTCCCGATTCAAATTCATAATTTTGCTTACTTAAAATAAGTTGAACTGTACATATGTCAACATGCCTTTAATATTACGTTTATAAGAATTGCTTGACCAATGTGGCTACTTTATAATGTTGCGTGTTGCTCTGGTTTCACACATTTAATATTGCCTACTTCTTTAGGCTAGCATGGATGTATAATATCATAGTTTACATCATTTTTATAGGCTACGGTTGTTTTCATCAATGATGTTTCAACAGCCTTATATTTAACGCGTATGTATTTAAGGTAGCGTTTGGGTTAAAAATAAAAATTGTAATGGGAATGAAATTCTCATTCCATAGGCATTCGACATGACCACAAATTCATAATTCAAACATGAAGCATTTAGTTTCTCTTAAATTCATACAAAAAGCTTTTATATTCTCTGGCAATTTGTTGGGACTTTTGTGCGCTCTAACATTAAGTTTATACTTCATTTGGCAGTGCGAGTTGGGGCAATCTACTTGATATCAGGATTAGGAGGGAGCGTTTTATCTGCCCTATTTATTCAAGCTAATATTTCTGTTGGTGCTTCTGGTGCTCTGTTTGGACTTCTTGGAGCAATGTTGTCGGAGCTTCTTACTAACTGGACTATTTATACAAATAAGGTTTGTTGCTAACCGTAAGTCCAATAAAGTGTTCATTTTGTTATATGTGTAAAAATATTACCGGCAGACTGAAAACTTTGTAAATCAGTGGTCGCAGCAGATATGGTTGCTTCAATGCTTTTAATGGATTTCTATGTTATTCAAAGGGTTTATATATTCTTTTCTTCTTCTTCTTTTCCTTCTGTAGGCTGCTGCTTTATTCACACTTGTAATCATCATTGCAATCAACTTAGCAGTCGGAATTCTTCCTCATGTTGACAACTTCGCACACATTGGAGGATTCTTGACAGGTTTTCTGCTTGGCTTTGTTTTGCTGCTACGTCCCCAGTTTGGTTGGCTGGAAGGCCGGAATCTACCAGCCAATGCCCGTGTTAAATCCAAATACAAGGTTTACCAATATGCGCTTCTGCTGCTTTCCCTGGTTTTGATTGCTGTCGGGTAAGATCGAAGTCTTCTATATTTTTTACCATTTGGTTTTTGCATGGAAAATGAAACATCTATTTCACTTTGTATAGCATTTAAAACCATGAACTTCTAATTGAGTGCGTCAATGCATCTTCTTTAGATCGTATATCCATAGAACTCATTTAGAATTTGACACTGTATATTCTTCCATTGCCGACCTGGAAGTTTGTGCTCATTCATAACAATCTACAAACGTCCAGATCACAAATTACATGAAGATGCATGAAGTTCATCATCATAGAATGTTAGGTGCTTCTATGATAACATTAGAATTGATAAGATGAACAAGAAGCTATCCAATCAAGAATTGAGATAACTTGGAGATAATATGTGGCAAAAATGCCCAAATTGTGGTTTGGACAAGAGGAAATATATTGAGAGAAACTAGAAGGACTAGGGTAGGCCTAAAGTTGTTTGGACAAGGGAGAATTTGAGAGAACTCAATGAGTAGAAACTAGAAGAACTAGGGCAGGACCAAGGTGGTTTGGACAAGAGGAAATTTGTGAGATCTCGGTGGGTAGAAATAGAAGGACTAAGGTAGGCCCATGGTGTGGTTTGGACAAGAGGAGATTTGAAAGATCTTAGTGAATAGATACTAGGAGGACATGAGTAGGCCCAAAGTGGTTTGAACTTGAGGAAATTTGAGAGAACTCGAGCGGTTTGGACAAAGAAGAAATTTGAGATTCACTAGAAACTAGGACTATGGTAGGCCCAAGATCACAAGAAATAGTAGAGATGATGATGCATGACACAATTGAGGAGATGGTATTACATAGAAAGTTGATGCATCTTGAAGTTAAGATACGGGAAAAACCACCCAAGGTGGTTTGGACATAAGAAAATTCGGTGGAACTTAGTTTGAAGAAATTAGGACTACGGCCTAGGCCCTAGTCCAAGGAAAGAAAACACATAATAAGACATAACTTAATGACACATGTAGCCAGTCCCAATTTCATAGAAACTGACATGGTTGTTTATATATAGAGAGCATGGACTCTCAGCCAAGACCTGAAAATGAATTCAGGTGGGCGCTTTGTGCCCACAAATTCATGGGGTGGGTATGAGTGTTAATTCGTGAGGTGGCATCTCTTCGCTGGTTTGCGGCTGACTAATGCTGAGGCCAAAGTTCTTGTATCATATATATGAGTATGTATGTATGTATGTATATGCTGATGATGAAATCAAAATCTCATTGTGTGTGTTGAACTTTTGCAGATTTACAGTGGGACTGGTGATGCTGTTTAGGGGAGAGAATGGAAATGATCACTGCAGCTGGTGCCATTACCTAAGTTGTGTGCCTACCTCTAAATGGAAATGTTGAAACTGATCTCTTTATATTTACTCCCTCCTCATTTTGTTTTTATATTATATATAATTTTTATAATTCTATATGGAAATTTATTTGCCTATGTAAATGCCTAGTTTTAAACTTTAAAACATGCAAATTCTTTCATTGATTTGGACTCAAGATTGTAATGCGATACACTAGATGGTGCATACCATATACATATACATACTTATAGGGTAATTATACATGTGCATGTTTCTTTGTTTATTGTGTGGTGTTGCCAAATGGTAAAAGGTGAAATTTAGAATATGGTTAAAATACTATTCCATTTAATGTTGGAAAATATTAAAGTACTCTCTCCATCCAAAACTTTAAAAAATTATTTCTAGAAATTCGTTTATATTAGTTTATTGTAAGAATTAGTGATGCATGAGAGAGCAAGTAGTCTCAGTCTGCTACTGGTTGAGATTTAACTAAGAAACAAAAATGAGTATGAGCGGATATTATGCGCATAGACTAATAAAGACTTAATAAAGTAACATTTATTTATTAAAAATTCTAATTTCTAACAAATTCTTTGAATAGCAAGTTCGGATCATTGAAATGAGGTTTGTCGCTTTCATCCATGATAAAGAGCTAAATTTGAACCCACATTTTCGAAGATTCAAATCACACAAAAAATCCGGCCAATTTTTGGGTAAGATAAAAAGATCTAACTTACTAGTGTGACTCAATCCGGAGTTCAGTCCAAATTGTCGTTTTCATCCATGGTAAAGGGCAAAAGCTGAACCCACGCTTCCGTTTATTAAAATCCGACCAATTTTTAGAGTGAGAAACTAAATTATGCCAAAAGCAACTGAGAACATACATTGAAATAGAGGTATTAGTATGTCAAAGATACGTATTATATATAAAGCTTGTCAAGAGTTTTAAGTTACTTGAAAAAAAAGGTGTCATGAACTAAACTACCTGAATAAGATTAGATGTTACATTACTCCCAAATCTCACAATTAGTACTTGTATCCCACAGGCATCCCAAGCCTGTCCAAGCGACCGGATCCTGGATAAGCCTTGTTCGTAAAGTTAGCTTGCAATGCAGACACCGAAACTTTCAGCGAACCAGATCTCGATTCGCCGAATCCATGAATTGAGTTCCTCTTCCAAGAACCCGACCTGTCCACATGAGGCCTTTGTTTGGGGGCACTCAGAGACCTTGCTTTTGCCCGGGAAGACTCGGTGTATGCCATGTAGTTCGGGTGGTCCGAGTAGCCACTCAGGTAGCTTCTCGTGCCATCACTCTTTGAGGGCGTGAAGGGGCTGCGTCGCGAACTGCCTCCCTTTGAAGAGGCAGAGAAGAATTGTGGGCTGTTGTCAGCTGTGCAGAAGGGGATGTTGTCGTCTTCTTCGTGGGGGAATTTTAGTGGAGTTAGGGACTGGACTTCGTGGGAGGACGGGCTTGGGAGGGTTTGGTGAGCTGTGGAGTCTTTGGAGGTTGTGAAGCTGTGACTGTTCTGGTCGGAATAGATAGGGTAGAGGTTCCGGCGTTTGGTTGTGGAATGATGATGGTTTTGTTTACCGGTGTCTATTTCGAGGATTTTGTCTGTTCTCTCATCATCAGCAATGCCGGTGGCGTAACGGTCTGATCTGTTCCTCTCAGATAGTGGTCTGTCTTGATCGGTACCGGGTACTCGAAAGTTCGAGCTATTTCTCTGCATTTGTTTCAAACATGTGTATCACGTTTTGAAAGAAAACTAGTTCTTTATATTTTCAAGAATATAGAGGTCAGACTGTACCTTCAGCGTCGAAAACTGGTCATATTTTGAGCTCTTAACTCGAATAACGTGTTCAGATTTTTCAGGGGTTGCTGGATCCTGCAAGTGGAAAGGATTGATCATCAACAAGCAGTAACGATAGCAAGTAAAGCTAGATTCAAGCTTATGATTATA
The DNA here is from genome assembly GCA_036897665.1 of Pelargonium citronellum. Lineage (NCBI taxonomy): Eukaryota > Viridiplantae > Streptophyta > Magnoliopsida > Geraniales > Geraniaceae > Pelargonium > Pelargonium citronellum. The sequence goes on along the minus strand of JAYMSZ010003226.1, from coordinate 4,484 downwards.
ATTCAGGTGTGTAGCCTAGGCTGATGAAGAATCGAAGGCTAGAGTTTTTTTTACCATAGGCTAACGCCTAGAGCCAGCAATTTGGACCTAAAACAGCAGTTACACAAAATAGTCTATCAACTCCGTCAACTCGGTCAAACCCAAACCAAACCAAATGAGTATACAACACTTAATAAAATTTCACTCATATTCGCCCAGTAAAGTTGTCTCACTAGATCAGAGTCATTTTAACGAGGTGTTTAAATGTGATTGCCACCTGGCAACGCAGGCCAAGGAAAAAACACTAGTTTTCTTATTGGGCTACTTTTCCTCGGCCCTAATGCGCCTAGTCACTTAGTCGGGATAGACTAGAGCCGATAAAAAGTTGAATAAAAACATGCCAGTTTTTTCGCCCGACCCATATTGGTGGGTCGTTTGAAGCCAAACTCTCTCTCTCTAAGAACAAAAATAGATACAAGAAAATAGAAAGAATCGGCTTCTTTGGTTTCAATGCACATACAAGTACAAAGCTTCCACGTTCTAATGACGATAAAGCATAAACCAAACACATTAAATTTTCAATTTCAAATCAGTATTAATGGTTTCTGATCTTCTCCAACCTCCCACCCACGAAAAATTCTTGCATTCAATATCAACCTTAAATAGTTGAATCCAGTATCAACCACGATCCCGAGGAAGCTCCTTAGAAGTTAGAACACAAACCAACCCTAAGATGTGAAGACCCTCAGCTACGCAGAAAGTAACTATATCACGAAATGGTTACTAAAATAAGTGCCATAGATGTCACTTCATTGTCTGTTTTTAAGTAGCTCAGCCACATCTACTGTTTCACATAAATTTTGCAACTTGATCTTTTCACTTATAATCGATATATTAATGGGGGTAATAAATAATTGTCAGGAGCAAAAAGAAATGTGCCTATAGGTCATAAATCATGAAGTTAATGCAAAGGAGAGGCTATGAAGGAAACTTAATTATCGAAAGCATAGCAAATCTGGATTTACCGTGTAATGGGCTTGTGAGGACTTGCTACTTGATTGAGACGATTCGGACATTTGAGACCGTCCTGCGCGGGCCCTTGCTTGAGCTCGTAGTAGAGCGTGCATCCGTCGCAACCTTCGCTTCCTCTCAATGTGACCTCTAACAAGTGCTTGCAGCCTTACTAATCCTTTTAAGGCCCGCAATGCTTTCCTTGCCTACATTATGTTCATAAAAATGTTACATGGGAATACCAGAAAATGCCAAAAAAAAAATGGTGACATGAACTATCATTCACAGTTCCTCAAAAAATGTTACATGGGAAAATCAGAATGTGCCTAAAAGGAAGAGAGAATAAATTTGGCAAGTGATATAGGTATCGGTGAAATAGCTTCACATGTAAAGTAATGTGCTGAAACAATAATTTCAGAAACTACAATTTTGAATAACATTTTGAAAATATGGCACCAAGAGAAAGCAATGTGCATGGCAGCAGGAGTGCATGACAATTCATCAAAAGTTATTCATACAAATGTTACATGAAAAAAACTATAAAATAGCCAAGAGATAATAAATGTGGAAAGCAATTGAGGTTTCAATGACATGGCATTCACAAGTAAAGTGACATACTGAGTCAGTAGTTGCAGAAACTACAATTGAATAACATTTTCAAAATATGGCGCCAGGAAAAAGCAATGTACATGGCAACATGAAAATTCATCCATAATTTCTCATAAAAATGTTAACATGGAAAAATCACAAAATGCCAAAAAGATAATAAATTTGGCAAGCAATTTAGGTTTCGCTGACATAGCATTCTCAAGTAAAGTAACACTCAATCAAGTACTGCAGAAACTAAAATTGAACAACATTTTCAAATTATGGCTCCAAGAAAAAGTAATGTGCATGGCAACATGAAAATTCAACTTTAGCTTCTCATAAAAATGCTACATGGGAAAATCAAAAGATGCCTAAAAGAGAATAAAATTGGCAAGCAATTTAGGTTTTGATAACATAGCATTTTCAAGTAAAGTAACACTCCATAAATTATTGCAGAAACAACATGCATGGCAGCATGAAAATTCATCCAGATTATTCATAAAAATGTTGCATGGTAAAATCATAAATGCCTAAAAGAGAAAAAAAAATTGGCAAGCAATTTAGGCTTCAATGACAGCATTCACAAGTAAAGTAACATACTGAGTCAGTTATTGCAGAAACTACAATTGAAAAACATATTCAAAATTTGGGCCAAGAAAAGCAAAAGACATGGGAACATGAAAAATCATCCACAGCTTCTCAAATGAAAGGCTGACAAGACATCAAAGTGAAAATGACATCTCACAACAGCGGGTGAAAAGGGTCATGCACGAGCAACTTAGTAGTGTGTGTGTCTACATTTTCATAAACAACATTAAAGCACTCAGCCAACCATACAACTCAGCCTCTTACCCCAAGAAGTCACACAAATACACTTAACAGTTAACACAGACAGCTACACCTCCAATTTTCTGCTGGTTCAAAATGTGGACCAGCCCCGAACACAAATACCTGCTTAGTACCTCAAGAAGTGAGGTGAATCCACTTGACACAACACCATCACAACTTTTTGGCTGGTTCATAATGTGGACCAGCACCAACCCAGTTTTACATTTACCAAGACGATCATCAAATAAACATTTCAACAAAGTTTCCATCTACTTACAGATTCACTAAACACAACACCATCACCACTTTTTTTGCTGGTTCATGACATGGACCAGCCCCTACACAGTTTTAAAGTTATCAAGAAGTTATAACAACCATTTCAACAAAGTTTCCATCCACTTACTACCTCAAGAAGTCACACAGATTCAATAAACACAACAACAACAACACTTTTTTGCTATTTCATAATGTTGACCTGCCCCAACTCAGTTTTACAAGTACCTACTAAGTACCTTATATAGTGACACAAATCCACTTAACACAGCACCACCACAACTTTTTTGCTGGTTCAAATTGTGGACCAGCCCCAAACCCAGTTTTACATTTACAAAAAAGAACATCAAGTATAAGTTTCAACAAAGTTTCCATCTACTTGCTACCTCAAAAAGTTCCACGAGTCCACTCAACACAAAACCAACACCACTTTCTCACTTCTTCAAATTGTGGACCAGCCCCAACCCTACCAAGCCCAATTTTACAATTACTTAGAAGAACAAGAAAAAAATTCAACACTCTTTCCATTCACATGCTAGAAAGTCTACTAAAACTAGTAAACTACTCTACTATTAGATTATCAAATTATCACATGCTTTAAGATTAAAGTTCAGCTCAATTGGGTTCAGGGCTAAGACAAGCTAAACAATAAGATTAGCAAGTCAAGCACCTACTCACTCCTTTATTCCTTCTTTTTCGAGCCAACTAAACCTTTAATGCCAATACAAAAATACAAAGGCTATGAATTAGATAACACTAATTTATCAAACTTTTTTCCATCACATAGCAGAAAGAATGTTATCTAATTAAGGAATTAAATGCATTATCTACTTTGACAATGAGTGCAGCAGAGAATTAAATTAACAATGCTCAATTGGGTCTGGAGAGTTATCAATAGAGACCTAATTGGTGGCATTAATTGAGGTTCAAAATTAGCAAAACAACACAAATAATCAGAAATGAACCCGGAAAACCACAATAGTAACTAAATAACAGCAGAGAGAGCAATAAATAAAGAAAATGCCATAGCAAAGAAAACGGAAGGGGGTGTTTGGGGAGAGAGAAAATTTCAGAGGCCCACACGGCTTTTCTGGGGTGGGGTGCGAGCTAGCGACCTACCAACTCTGCAACTTCTGCTAGAGTACCCAATTTTGAAGATTCATAGAACTTGGAAGAGAGAAAATAAAGTATAGCAGATCAGTTTTTTTGTAATTATTCAGGAAAACGACACGAGCAAACAGCTCAGATGAAGCCATTATCCACACAAACGCTGTTTACAAAAGGACATTTTCTCTGCTAGGAAAATTTCAGAGTTCCTTTCCGGTAAAAATTTCCCCAAAGCCAAACACCAGAATAGAAATTTTTATTGGTAAAAAAAAATAGTGATTAATTTTATTTTATTTCTAAAATAATGAGCCTCGAAACCACGCGGATCGGAATGAGAACAAGAAAAAACGGTTTTCGAAAACAGAGTACACAGTTTACAGAAAGCGGAAAGACATGGAAGACGATGATGGACACGTGTCGATCGTGTGAGAGGAGAAGCGTAACAGTGAAGCAAACGTAACGAAGCAGAGTGGCGATCCCGTAATTTTGACAAAAATGGACGGTAATTTGCTACTGATAATCGATAACAGAGATTGAAGAAGACGAAGGACACGTGTCCGTCATCGGAGAGTAGAAGCGTAACAGTGAAGCAACCGTAACGTTTGTAGGGTGGCTAAACCGTAATTTGGTCCGAAATGGAGGGCGATTTTCTATGGATAGTTGATAACAGAACGTAACGTAATGATGAGAGTACCAAC
>JAYMSZ010003225.1:0-10840 GCA_036897665.1 Pelargonium citronellum | reverse complement strand
GTGGCTACCAGGATGTGGCCCGCCGACTCCGACGGAGCGGCCATTTCCGCGGATTGGAGAGACTGAGTTATGCGATATTTTGTTTCTTCTTTGCAAAGAAATGGAAATGGAGATTTTGGGTTTTCTGCGATGATCTTTTATTGCAAGTTTGTTACTTGTGAGCAGATACTGCTACGCGCTAAGCATAGCGAGTCCCGAAACGTTTTATTAACACTGAATGTGTCCAATCTAACCCTTATTTTTACAATTTAAATAAATTTGTTGGATCCGATTAGATTGATTCTGAGTCAAAATGAATTTTATGCCCGTGTGTTTGGATTGATAATTCGAGTTTCACTATTTTAAGATTCAAATTGAAAAGTTCTATCTCAATTCTGATTTAAAAGGGGTGCAAGTTTCGAACTATACGTGTCAATTTTCTCACATGAAGGAATAGGCCAATTTTAAAACAAAGATTACGTAGATTGAAAAATCCGAACTGAACTATAAACCAAAATACCCATCAAGACTGAGGTCGTTCTAGGTTTTAACGACTCGAACCCGGAAGATCCTACCGAAACTCAAAATGTCACTCACTATAGGATATGGATAATAGTGTAAATGGGCTGGGCCGGCCCAAAGAAAACGGCGTTTGAAACCGAACGTTGACCACAGAAAGAGAAAACGCGGTTTGAAGGTTAAAGCGATTTCTATATAAATAGCTAGAAGCTCTCCTGTAAAGAACCTTCCGGAAAGAAACATCCAAGTCAAGTCCTAGAGCTCAAGAACACGAAAGCCCAGGCCTTGCCAGATCTCTCTTTCTCTTTCCTTCTCGAAGCGCTCTCTCTCTCGATCAGGGTATGTTCTCATTGATCCCCGCTTCACATTTGGTTTCTTCGCTTTACGAGTTTTAGCTGTTGCTTATGTGTATATTTTGGTCGAATTTAGGGTTTTTTTTTTTTGTTCTGGCGTCGAAAGGGTTTCTCTTGATTGAATTCGGGTTTAATTTGATTGTTAAACTAGCTACTATGGTTTGATTTGAAAGATTTTGATCGCTTAGCGAAATTAGGGTTTTTTTCAGAGTGGTTTGTGGATTGTGGATTGGGGGTTTGATTTGATTGTTAAACAAAATGTTATGGTTTAGTGTGAATGATTTTTTTGATTGCTTAGAGAAATTAGTATTTCTTTTGCTTGTTAGGGTATTTCTTGGATTCCCGGTTTCATTTTATTGATATTACATGAGAGAATTTTGGGGGTTTTATTGTTAGGGCAGTTTTGGGTCGATTTGATTGTTAAACTAGCTAGTATGGTTTAATGTGAGCGGTTTTTTTTATTGCTTATCGAAATTTGGGGTTTTTATTTTTCTTTTCAGGGTAGTTTGTGGATTGGGTGTTTGATTTGATTGTTAAATTGCTTGTTATGGTTTAATGTGAATGATTTTTTCATCACAGGCTTTTTGCTTGTTAGGGTATTTTTTGGATTCGGGGTTTGATTTGATTGATGAGAAGATTTGGGGGGTTTTCTTGTTAGGGCGGTTTATGGTTTTAGCCTTCTAGGGTTAGCTTATAGAATCCGGATTTTTGGTCTGATGTGATTCTTTTTCATATATAAGTAGAGTTGAAGAGACAACTTGTAGTGCAAATATAGTTGTTTGAATCTTGAAGATTGGAAAATGGGAAGCATTGGAATTGGAACGGGAAATATGAGTTATTTTATGCATATTTGCATTATTCTCATTGGAATATTTTTCCATGTTTTTTTCTGTCTTTTATTTACGACTCTCCTTTTATTGTTCTACAGATTTGTGCTTGGATTATACTCCAATTTTAGTGTGCTTCAAGCAGCTTTGCTTGTTGGATTGTTGCGATCTTGCATATAAGGTAAGAAAGTCGAATCAGTTCTCTACTCTAAGTTCTACAGTTTTTTTTTTTATTTGTTATAGCTGCATGTACATTTCTCTGTTAGGACTTTGTCTAGTATCATCCATTACCCTTGTCTGATTAGAATAGAGACTGAGAATTGCAAATAGTGTGTTTGTTAAATTTATTACATTGAGCATGATCTAGAACATATGAAAATGCATATGAAAAATGCTCGTTAAGGTTTCCTAAAAATATGATTGCAGGATTCTTATAGCCGACCCCAATGTTGTTTTGGAGATGGCGTAGTTGTTGTGTGTCTTATCATCAATGCAGTTTGTTTTTCATGTTTGTAAGAAATGGTGTTTATGAAAATGAAAAATGTTGATTTCATGTTTTGCTTATATATAATATACTGTGAATTGTGCATTGAACTAACATTGTTTTTTCTCTTCTGTGAGATGTACTTTTGGCATCCGCATACCAAAATGCAGATTTTGAGCTTGTTTTTATTTCCAAATGGATTGCAAGAAATTCATCCAATTGGTCGAGGAGAAGAAGAACCGAGTTTTGGCGAAGAAAGAGGCCCCTCTGAGATGGGAGCAGAAGCTAGAAGAAGCTGCTGCCAAGGCAAAGGCTGATGCCGAAGCTAAAGAGAAGAGGAAGGCTAGAAAGCACAAGAGAAGATCTGTGTCAGGGTCTGGTAGTGACGATGACAGCGATAGCAGTGATGGGAGAAGAAAGACAAGGAGAAGGTCTCACAAGAAGCACAGGAAGCATTCTCACTCCGACTCAGATGACAATGAGAACAAGGAGATCAGGAAAGCTAAGAGAAAGCCCAAGAGGCGATCCTCCAGATTGAGCGATGATGATAGCGGTGACGAGAATGGAAGTGGTTCAGAAGAGGATAGGAGGAAGAAACGGGTCCACAGAAGGCACAGGCATCGTGATTTAAGATCGGACTCTAGTGATTCAGATTCGTCAAGTGATGATGAAGCTGAGGAAACCAAGAGGAGGGTTCGTGTAAAGCGCCACAAACACCATCGGAGATCAGAATATAGCCCATCTGATTACTCAAGTGATGAGGACAATACTGTGTCTCGAAGGAAAGTTCATGGAAAGCGCTACAAACACCATAAGCAATCTGAGTCTAGTGGTTCAGATTCCTCAAGCAGTGATGCAGATGCTGGGAGGAAGAACCATTCTAAGGACCGGAAAAGGCACAGAAGGTCTCATAGTGATGACTCGGACTCATCAGATTCTGATGGTCGCAGACACTATAGAAGCAGGAGCAGGAGCAGATACTTAGGCAAGACATCTGATGACAACATCGAAGAAGGCAAGCGATCAAGGCACAAGAAACATCACCACCACCACCATCATCATCACAAAAACCGGCACCTGGATGAAGACAATGGAAGGCACTTGGAGGATTCGGACAAAAACATGAAAATCATGAAAGATGATGATGATACGAAAAATGGCATCTAGACTCTAGAGGATCTTGGCAGGTATCCCCATTAACTTTGTTCTTGCAGATTATTGGATAGAGACCTCAAAGTCTGGTAATTTGTACTGAATTTAGTAAACAATTGAATGCTTGTGTGCTTTTCTCTGATAAATCAATGTCATATTCTTCCCTTTTTCTGTTCAACTTGTGATTTGTTATGCACTAGATTTGTTCAAACAATGGCTTGGCCAGTTGGCAATATTCTTCTCAATTTATTAACTAAAAGTAAATCTGGCAAAAGCTAGTCTGTCTATGGATCCTCTGTAATGGTACTTGACCCCTCGGGGTCTTTTGTTAATAATGCCGATGATGCGACAACGATTTACCATATACCACTGAAGCAGGAAGGGAGCTTAGATTAGTTTATCTTGACGGAGCTTGCACACAACCATATTGACAATGCCTCAGTTAAGAAATTTGAAACTTGATTTTGGCAAGGTATTTAATAATTGCCCATGGAGTGCTGAAATAATTCCTCACATACATTGCTCTCCATCTTGGCCACTTCCTCTCACAATATGCATTCACTTCTCTGCACAATTTTGAATAGTAAAATTTAGGAAAACTGGCATCATGGTACAGCCCATTAAAAATCCTAGTAGCCTCATCTGGATCCAAGCAACACTGTCCCACAATTCTCTTGTCACACAAAATATTCAGATCTTTAGTTGTGTTTATCAGTTTATCCAACATCACAACATAACATGTGATCCTAGGCTCGCATTTCGGATAACTTTGCTCGAAACTTATGAGGTTTCTGAATGTTGCCTCTGTAATGTCATGAACTATGAATGCTGGTATCACCAAAACTCCATTTCTACTGTCAAATTGTATGTCCAAGCTGCTAGTAACTCTAGAGCCTGATGAAGACGCGACGCCACCGCCTTTTTGAAGCTTGATTCCTGCTTCTACAAGGCTTGTAGCAGATGGGAATCTTAGCCACTCGCAATGAGTCGAGTCCATTTCACTTGAGAAACACAAGGACTCTCTCAGTAAATGTAGTATGTGCTTGCATGGAGGATTTGCACAGACTACAGGAAGCGTATTGGGGAAAAAAGAGCCGCGAAAAAAGTATATCACGAGCTCTTCCAAGCTGATCTTGCTCATGGATTCAATGGTTTTTGCGTACAAACACTCTAGCACGAGCCATGGGATTTGGTTCTCGAGCAAGATCAAGTCATGGAATAGAAAGCGGGGCATGGAAGCTACGTTGAAGATAGGATCGTCCTCTTCGATCTCTATCAGCAAACCGTGCTTGCGAAACAGCTCTAGGAGGAAGCAACCGTCAAGAACCAGCATTTTTATGAACTCATCTTTGCTGAAACTCACTGGGGCAGCATAACAAGCACGCGCGAGTCCCTCAATCTGCGCGACGGCGTTGATTAGGTCTCTGAGAGATGTGCGAGGCGAGGATGATCTTGAAATGAGGCCGTTTAAGTACTGCAACTTGATCTTCTCTGTGGCGCGAAGACGGTGCTTGCCATGATGCAAAGGGCCAATGGAAAATGCATTGGGGATGTAGGCTTGTTTGTTGTGCCTGAAGAGAATGTTTGGAGTTTTGAAGATGCAACTTTCAGAGGACATGAATGAGGAATTGTGGGTCAGCTTGTTTTCCATTGAAGCTGCTCATGAGAAAAGATATATATATATATATATATACAGATGATCCTACATTAGTTTGCTAGTACATATGCAAAAACAGATAAAGTAATCATGAAAGTAGAGGAAGAAAATTTTATGCACATACCTGCTGGTCAGAAACAAGGTTGGTGAGTTTCCAAGAAGAAACCACACAAATACATTTAAGTTGAAATTAAAGAATGGAGTGTTTTGCATATTGACTTCATATATGACTCTGATTTTTTTTATTTATTTAATTAATTTTATGGACTGTGATTGATTGATAGAGTAACTGAATGTAGGTTCTTGGTTGATGCCAATAAATTGATGTGTTAGCTTCAGTCATGGTTAATTATTGGTTTTTGGACCAAAAGTTTCAACTGCATATTGCATCTCAAGAAGAAAAAATGGACTAGTCCTCCTTGGCATGCTTCAAAGAATTATTGATCATTGAATGTGTCAAAATCTATACATATACAAACAGAGAGTGTATTGCATTGCAGTTTCGCACTCATAAATTTATTGAAGTGTTTCTGATTTTTAATACAAGTCTATCTCACAAGAGACAAATTAAGTTGACTCCAGCTAGGTACGTAGCTGATGAGTCAAAAATTTCCTATGCGAAGTATTCAACGACATTCATATATAGTTTTGGAGGTTCCCATAATTTTCCACTTCTTCAACTATGTTTTGTCATTAGAATCTTTTTTGTAATAGTGTATGTTACTATAATATTCTGTGTATGTATATATGTATGCACTTATAATTCAACATATTTCTGATTTTTATCCATATATATATATATATATATAATTCAATATACATATACACTCATCGTGTATATGTGCTATGACCGTGAGCTCATTTAAAGTGTTCCGATCTAACTTTTGTCAATTCCGAATATGTGACTTTTTACCATCTCGTGACAACTTGTCACGGACTAATTTCTAACAAATCCCTTTCCTATATGAATTTCTTTGTATCTTTCAGCATACCAGTTGAATTAATATTTATCATTTATTGACACTAACAAAATAGTACTATAAATTTATGATTTGAAAACCAATATACAAGCAAAGCTTAATTAAATCTCAAAATTGTCGAAAGAAGAAAGTGCGATACAATTCATAATCAGAGAGAAGGAACTCTACTCTCTTTTATCGGCAATACCTGATCTCTGACAGAATCAAAAGCGCCTAAATTTACAGGTTTTAGATTCATTGAGGTATGTCCTTAAAACTTATGTCAGTATTAGTTGTGCTTCAGAAACTTAAAGGAAGCATGAAACAGAGTAGCTATAATTATGATAGTTGAAGACCTGATTTATTCTAATATACAATATTACATGCTTTGAGCTCTCTTAATTTTGCAGATTATACATGCATTGATTTTACATATACTCATTATATGCCATATCTTTCTGTATATATATGAAGTAGTGATCATGTTGCAACATTTAACAGAAAAATATGCTTGCATGGAGGCATCACAGGGGAGGTGATGATGCTACTACAATTATAAACATAGATGCAATAGTAACTTCAATGAAAAATATGATGCCTCACAACACAACCTCCAGCTCCTTGTACACCAAGACTTGCATATTCAAAACTCCAAATATATTGTTGAGGCACAACCAAGAAGCTTATCTCCCAAATGCTTTCTCAATTGGCCCCTTACACCATGGCCAGCCTCATCTTGTACCCACAGAAAACATCAAGCTCAACTATTTGCACCACCTTATCTCTCGAGCACCCACAACTCGGACAAATTTGAGAGATTTGATCCAACAAGTCGCGGACCTAGAAGGAGAGGCTCGTCTTTGTTATGCAGCACCAGTCGAGTTTAATAAACAAGATTTCGTAAAAATGTTGGTGCTCGATGGATGCTTCCTTCTCGAGTTTTTCCGCAAGGAGAGTGGGGAAGTTGTGCCACAGCACAATGACCCTGTGATCAAAGTGCCTAGCATGATTCAGTTTCTCTTGCATGACCTGGTTTTGCTGGAAAATCAAATCCCTTGGTTGGTTCTTGAACGCTTGTATTGCATGACCACTTGCAATAATCATGATCATAATCATGATGATCATCCCTCTCTGATCAAAATCATCACCAAGTTCTTCTACGACTCATTTACTTACACCAAGTTTCAAAGAGTTGTGCCTACCCCACCGTGTGGGCACATACTCTACTTGTTAAGGGAGACACTGATTCTGCCAAGTAGTGTTGCTGATAATCACACAGAGTCCTCTACTCAAGGACCAGATCTTGATGACTTCTTGAGTTTCAGATCCGTCGGATTTCCATCGGCAACGTGTCTGATTGAAGCCGGGGTCAAGATCAAGAAAGGCTCGTCGAAAAGCATCTTGGACATAAAATTTGACAAAGTGAAGGGCGTTCTTGAAATCCCTCCTTTCTTGATCCAAGACACAACAGAGGCCGTGTTTCGCAACTTGATCAGTTTTGAGCAGTGCTATGCAGATTGCGAGCCTAGAGTCACTTGTTACGTGATGTTGCTGGACAATTTGATTAACACCACCAACGATCTGCAGATCCTGCGCAGCAAAGGGATTGAAGGAAGCTCTTGGCTGGACGCCGAGGAGTCCACAAGAATCTACAATGGCATCTACCGCGACACTTGCATTAAGAAGTTTTATTATTCCAAGCTGAGAGAGGAAGTGAATGCATATTGTAAGCGAAAGTGGCCGAGGTGGAGAGCAATGTACGTGCGCAATTATTTCAGCACTCCTTGGGCCATTGCGTCTCAGGTCATTGCTGCTCTCGTGCTCATCTTCGCCTTCTTGCAGGCCTTGTTCACCATCCTTAAGTAATTTAGCCACAAGTACGTACTATATATGTTTCAACATGGTCCTTCCTTTTTATCTGATGTCAAGTTAATGTGTATTGTATTGAGAGTAATGTTTTGGGTTTACATTTTCTGTTATAATTGATACATTTTCTGTTTTGGGTTTAGATTTTCGTTGGGGTCTTCTTCAAACAATGTGATTATGTGAACATTGTGCAGGACAATAATATATATTATCACTGTACGTATCTGTGATTGTTATAAATTGGAAAGGACCTACAATATTGACTGCAAAAACAAGTCTTCTTCTGTACGTAATTTCTTATGGTGTCAACTTCAACCATAACATTAGGTGAAAATTTTGGATAAGTAGATGAGTAGCCATAAATTGTATGAAGAAAAGTAGCTCTTTGTACGGATCTCTGAAATTAATACTTGTTATTCATTGACTCTATCAAAATACTATAAATGAAACCCTTGATAGTTCACAGATCACAGTTCACAGACTCGTCTAAAAGCTTAAAACTGGAAAGCAGTAGTGCAGTAGAATTCATTACAAAGAGAAGCTCGTCCATATACATCCACAGATTTTAGCACGCAATAGGTATTGTACAGCATTTTAACATGTATTTCTTTTTTATGGTAATTATAGCATTCATGTTCATATGTATACATAACATTGTATCTTAATTAATTTGTATGTATTAACATATCTTCTTCTTGGCTCTCTGCAGGCTGATATATAAATTATGAGTGATATTATTGAGAGCCAAAATGGGTATCATGGTGATGCTACTACAAATATGGACATAGATGCAATGGCAAGTTCACTGGAAATACTGATACCTCCTGCTGCAGATCCCAATATCTCAAACTTAGCCAAGAAATGCATCTTCAAGACTCCAAACATACTGTTCAGGCACAAGCAAGAAGCTTATCTCCCAAATGCTTTCTCATTTGGTCCCTTCCACCATGGCCAGCCTCATCTTGCATCCACACAAGCGATCAAGCTCAAGTACATAGGGGACCTTCTTGCTCGAACACACGCGAATCTGAGAGATTTGATGAAAGCAGTCGCGGCAATCGAAGGAGAGGCTCGTTGCTGTTACGCTGCACCAGTCTGTTTTAGTAAAGAGGTGTTCACAAAAATGCTGGTACTTGATGGTTGCTTCCTTCTTGAGCTGTTCTACAAGAGTAGTTGGCCCAATGTGGTAGCAGAGGACGATCCTGTACTCAAATTAAAGTGTCTATTATGCGTTAATATCTATATCACGACTTGGTCTTGCTCGAAAACCAAATCCCATGGTTAGTATTGGAGCGTTTGTATTGCTCCATCAGCTGCACTATTATTGGAAATGATAATCACCAACATGATGATCATGACTACCTAATCAAAATCATTACCTATTTCTTTTCTGGGGCTTATGGCGAACTTTCTTGTGTGAAGCCTAGACCACGGTGCAGACACCTACTGCACCTACTAAGAGAGATATACATTTTATCAAGTGAAATGGGTCCTCATCCTTATGTCCAATATATGTGGCTAATGTTTCCTACGGCAACAAGCCTGGTGGAGGCTGGTGTTAAATTCAAGAAAGGCAGGTCAAGAAGCATTTTGGACATACAGTTCGACAAGGTTAACGGTGTTCTAACAATCCCACCTTTTGCGATTCATGATGTCACAGAAGCTACTTTCCGAAACTTTATCAGTTTCGAGCAGTGTTTCACGGGATGTGATCCTAGAATCACTTGTTATCTAATACTGCTCGACAATCTCATCAACACAACAAAGGATCTTACTATACTTCAGGAGAGCGGGATTGTTACTTGTTGTTGGTTGGATCCTGAGGAGGCTGTCCGGATTTTCAACTGCATATACCACGACACTTATGTTTCTAAGTTTTATTACACGGATGTGTGTGAAGAAGTGAAAGAATACTGTGGGAGGAAGTGACCACGATGGAGAGCAATGTATGTAAGGAATTATTTCAGTACTCCTTGGGCAATTGCTTCTCAAGTTGTTGCTGCTGTTTTGCTCATCTTCGCATTCTTGCAGACTTTCTTCTCCATTAAAAAATAATATGTATATATGTCCTTAATTTGATTGTTTCCATCGTTCCATTTGTTATATTTTGCTTAATTTTACATTTCTACCATGTTTTAGCTCTGTGTTAAAGTTGTTTAAAGTAGTTCTCTATTGTAATCTCTATTGTAGGGTATAGCAATATGTTGTGTTAGGATTAAGCAATAAAGTGTTTGAGTGTTTAATAAAGTGTTGTTATATCTTTAGAATGTTACTCGTGTGTTTTGCACCTCACCCCTATGGGTAATTATAGGAGTAGCATCATGTTTTTGATTGGTGGAGTGCATTAAATTAAGAAATAGATATGTTGAATATGAACATGTGATTCATGAGTTTTTGGACCGAGTTGTGGGTTGCTTGGTGGATTGTGGACCGGACCATGCATGTGAACCATGGTTCAACTTTTGAAGCTTGATGTGTCATATGTAATTTTGAGCCAATTAACATATTAAAATCGAAAGAATCTGAGCCAGGCAAAATGGACGAAGTGGGCTTGTATTGGGCTATGTGGTTGACCCATGACCGTGTGACACCTCCAATCAGTCCAAATTCAATTTTAAAGACTTTTCCAGTGATTTTCTTGCTCATAGTCTTTGGTACGGCCAATATATATATATATTTGCAAAACCAGTCCTGTTTTGTAGTTTCATTGGGTATCATGTACTGAAATTAACTACTAAATCCTAGCTATAAACTCTGTGTAACTCTTAGCTAAATTTATGAATGAAAATGTTTCAATATTCATGCATACAAGTACGCACGTAGCTATATATTTGATTGTTTTAATTGGTAATTAGGATTTGCAAATGCATCTTAACGTACAGATGGATGTTATATATAATGGCTTATGAGGAGCAGCAAAATGGGCATGGTGGTGATGCTGCTACAAATATAATAAGGTTGCGTTTGGTAACATGGATTTGATTTGAAATTCGGTATTTGAAATTTTGAATTTGAAATGTTGTATTTCAAATACATATATGATG
>JAYMSZ010003224.1:0-10845 GCA_036897665.1 Pelargonium citronellum | reverse complement strand
GGTCGGTCGTCGCCGGTGCGGCTGTAGCTGTGGCGGCGCCGATCACCATGGGTAGTTGTCTCTCACCAGTTGGTGGATGCTTTTTTTGTTAATTTTGTTGGAGATAAAATATTGGTTTTTGAGATTTGGGTTTGGTTGTTGTGTTTCTTGAAGGGTCTGCGCAAGTTGTGGTGGATAAGCCGCAGTTCAATCTCGTCCTGGAGTGATAGGAGTATCTTCCCGACTGCGGTGCCATGGTGTAAGCTTTTGTCTCAGTTTGGGCAGGTGAGTTTTCAGCTATATTGGTTTCCCAATTTTGCTGCTTTTAATGCATCATGTTGTGTTTCTCTTGCATGGTGGATTCAAGAAGCGCTTTTTCTTTTCCTAGTGTTTTTGGGTTGTTTTGTATAAGGGTTAATCTCACATTTTGTGTCATGCAGAACCCGAATGTTCCCATTTGCTCGTCGAGTTTCACAATTGGTTCAAGCAGGCACTGCAGTTTGTTACTGAAGGATCAGACTATTAGTGGAATTCTATGCAAGATCAGGCCCACACAGGTATTGCTGGGTTTTTAAGCTCAAGTGGAGCTAGATTAAGTATGCTTTTGTGCGCACACATTAGACACTCATGGGCACGATACTGAGCTGCGATCAGTACTTATCTCAGTGCTGCAGTGGTCTTGAGCCCATTGCTGTTGAGTCTTTTTGGTGGAGATGAACTCTCTATATGTCAATGCGGTAGAATTTCTCATAGTTTGTGGACTTGGTCAGGTTGAAGGCAGTGGGAGTGCTGTGCTTGAGAGTATAGGGAGCAAGGGATCCGTGCAAGTAAATGGCACAACTGTGAAGAAGAACACCGAATGTGTACTCAGCTCCGGTGATGAAGTAATCTTTGGTTTGCTGGGGAACCATGCATATGTATCCTTCCAATTAATTTGACATTGGTTTACTTATCCTCCTTTACTATCTATCTGTTTTTGTTGGTAGTTCTATGCCTGTGTTCGTGCGCTTGGTTATGTTAGTAATCACCTTAACTTTTGTTGAAAAGATTTTTCAGCAACTCATGACTGAGGTTCCAGTCAAGGGTTCTGAGCTTATGGGGAAACTTATGCAACTTGAAAGGAGGTCTGGGGATCCTTCAGCTGTAGCTGGGGCTTCCATATTGGCATCTCTCTCAAGCTTGAGGTCAGATATGTCACGATGGAAGCCTTCAGTGCAGACAACGGGGAAAGCCCAGCAAGGGACTGAGGCACCTGCTCATTCTGCTGTCCAAGATGGTATGGATGTTGAGCTCGATGGCCTAGAAGGCAATTCGACTCCAATCATTGATAGTGATAAAGCTGCAGATATTGGAACTCTTGGCAAGAATCTTCCTTTCGGCTGCAACCGGGACTCTAGCATAGAGGCAGGCAATGTAAAATTCTCTGGGAATGATTTGCTAAGGCCTTTATTGAGGATGTTAGCACGATCACCTAAATGTAAACTGAAATTGAGCAAAAGTATCTGTAAACAGGTTTTTGAAGAAAGAAACGAGTGGACAAGGGATGTGCAGCCAGCATCAACATCAGGTATGTCTCTGCGGTGTGCGGTATTCAAAGAAGAAATTCATGCAGGGATTCTTGATGGAAAAAACATAGAAGTTTCGTTTGACAGCTTCCCATACTATTTAAGGTATGTTTTATCTCTTTGTTTTAGATCTCACTCATCACTCCTGGCCAGTAATTAGTTTAAACTCTAATTTTTCATCGGTAAACCCCTCTAAGTTGGCCATGTCACTCAAATCTTCTGTTTAGAGTGCATCATCTTGGTCTCTGTTAATATTTACAAGACATTAGGTTTTAACATTCCTTTTTATTTTATTTTATAAATTTTAGGCCACTCATGGGTTTTTCTTGTTTGATGTTCAGTCTTGAAATTGTTGCATTGGTTGCTGGGAAGAAGTCTTTTCTGCATGATTAACTGTCATTAGTTATTTTTCTCCGTCCAGTTCTTTTGGTTGTAATGAATACTAAAAGTTGGTTACACAGCTCCCCGTCTTCTTTTATAGGGTTCATGTTTGTTGAGTTCTATAAGATTTTTTGTTACTGTCAATAGTAAGCAGATCCATCTTGGATCTATTCATGAATAAACATTTTGATTAAAAAATACAGTTAGCAACTATAACGTGTTTACTTATTGAAGTGCCTGTGTTTGTTATCTTAGTTTCTATGCTCTTTGGTCTTATATAATACAAATGTAACATTTGGGCTTCATTTTTTCTCCAGCGAGAATACGAAGAACGTGCTGATTGCAGCTTCAGTAATACACCTGAAGCACAAAGAACATGCGAAGTATACATCAGAGCTTACTACCGTGAACCCTCGGATTTTACTTTCTGGTCCTGCAGGTATGTGGGTATATGTTTTATTTATTCACTTTCAGGTAAGATGAAAATATGTTTATGCTTCTTCTTGTGAATGTTTTTCAGGGTCTGAGATATATCAGGAGATGTTGGCGAAGGCACTTGCTAATCACTTTGGGGCTAAATTGCTAATATTTGACAGCCATTCCTTTTTGGGTGTAAGATGAAAGTCACTCCCTTGGCTCTGATTCTGGAACGATCTTTTTTTAATTTGTTTTTCCTTGCAGCATTTCCATTATTTTGTGATTCATTCCATTGGTTTATGCATTGTGCATTTTTTGTTGCTCGCGTTCTTTTTTGCTTTGCCAGTTTGAGATTATATAGACTCACTAGTGGGTGAATTTATCAATCATAAATGTGTTGTAGGGTTTATCTTTGAAGGAAGCCGAACTTCTGAAGGATGGATCCAATGCAGAAAAATCTTGCCACTGTAGTAAACAAAATTCTGTACCTGCAGATTTGGCTGCTGAAGGAGATACTCCTAGCTCTTCAAATGCGCCTTCTTCTCATGACTTGCCAGAACCCCAAGCAAAAATGGATATAGACTCTGCACCCCCTTCATCTGGAACAGCTAAAAATCACTTGTTTAGAATAGGTATGGTATGCCTTGGTAAATTGTATTTATTGTGTGATGGGCTTCTAGCGTTTAGAATTATAGTTTTCTTTGACATTCTTGAAGTTTTGTACCATCATGGATTTCAGCTGAGCTATACTCATCCAAAAATTTAACATGCAGGTGACAGAGTGAGATATATAGGTGCTGGTGGCTTATATACAACCTCATCTTCTTCGAGGTTCAGTTTATTGTGTCCTTGACTAACTATGTGTATATATCGTCATAATCAATATAGTTTACTTTGTTCTTTTGAATATCTGTATGCTGATATCTAGTATGGGGTAGTAAAATTGATGTTTCAGCATTGAGTTTTCTTATTCCAGTTGGATGATTAGGAAGAGCATAATGCCTCAAAATGTTAGAACATAATCTTATGTGCTTTGTTAACTCAATTTGTAGGGGCCCACCTTGTGGAATTCGTGGAAAGGTTACTCTACTTTTTGAGGACAACCCTCTGTCAAAAATTGGAGTGAGGTTTGATAAACCCATACCTGATGGGGTTGATCTTGGAGGTGTCTGTGAAGGAGGTCATGGATTCTTCTGCAATGGTAATGTCCCACCCATCAGTTTAGATTTCCACAGCTGTTACCTTGTAGATTCTCCCTTCATTCTTAACTTTTCTTCTTCTTCTCTAGCTTGTGATCTTCGTCTAGAAAGCACAGGTGTAGAAGATTTGGACAAGCTACTTATTAACACATTGTTTGAGGTAACTTCTATTCTCTCTTCAAGTACTTGATGATAAAATTTGTTATCATGCAAGTTTTTGATTTATTTCAATCAGCTGGTTTGCTAACTTATTGAATTGATTAGGCTGTACATAGTGAAAGCAGAAACACTCCATTCATTTTGTTTATGAAAGATGCCGAGAAGTCCATTGTAGGAAATTCAGAATCATATTCCACATTTAAAAGCAGACTGGAAAAGCTTCCGGATAATGTAGTTGTGGTTGGTTCGCACACTCACACAGATAATCGAAAGGAAAAGGTAATGTTTGTATAACTTTTTGGAGTGCACTGACAAGATAAATTTTTCTGTTTCATGTTCTTGATGTATTTTCATGCTAAAAAGCAAGTACATATGTGCGAAGTGCTGTAATAATACCATAAGCACAAGGCTTAACTTCATTTTCCCTCACTTTCAAATTTCTGAAGTAAAGCAAACTTTGAAGATGGAGCAGAAGTACTATAATATACCAATCTATAAAACCAAAAACTATTAGGGCAAGTGGCTTAATGCGCTTGGTCCTCTTGAGGTCTTAGGTTCGAGCCTCGGTGTTGGTACGCTTGCTAATAAAATAAATACCAATCTATAATGATCAGGGTGACATTCGAAACTTCCAAAACTAACTATAGGGAATTGAGCATGCAAGTCATACAATCATGGTTACGAGAACCGTTGAACTTTTGTTGGGAGTAGAAGCTAATGTTTCAAGAATTCCGTTCAGTTTTATGCTAGTCAGGTGTACTATAAAAACTTTCATTATTTTTATTGAGAAAGCTTATGGGGAGGTATGGAGAGAGAGGCGAAGATTTACGCCCAGTTTATCAAGACATAAAACTAATGGCAAGTACTAGAGAGGAAGCGAGTCTTGAAGTATTTCATTTGATTAGAGATATGCATAAGGAGCAGTTACTGGTGTAAGAACTAGTGAGGGGAACAACTACAGATTTCCCTATCTCAGTATGTTTGCATAAAGGATTGACTTTGATTGCTTTTCTCTTTGTGATTACAGATATTGTTTTAGTTGATGGAAGTAGTTCTGGTGAGATTGCCATGCAGAGAGAAGCCATATATTCTAAGGAGGAAATGTTTGAAAATGTAGCCCAGAAAGTGTTCTTCTAGTCAGTATTGTAGTTGCTAGAGGTAGAGCAAGTTAGCTGGAGGGTAATTGAAAGTGGAGCAGATTCATGCGGTTTGCATGTAATTGATTGAAAAGAGGATAGGTTTTGGGAACTTTTTAACCTTGTCCCGTTTTAGACATTCCCTTATGCATGTTGAACAATAAACTTTTTTGTGTTCTTGAATGCGATAAGAATTGCAAATGAAGAGAATCAATACTTCTGAGTGACTCTACTTCAATACATTTTTGGAAATTTTGAAGTATGTTATTACATAATTTGGTATGATATATCTTGTTTCTAAGTTAATTGATTCAATAATTAAGAGTAGTCAATAAGTGTTATACCTTTATGGTGAATGCAAAATAATTTTTTTATTTACATCTGTGTGCATGTTAAGATACGGTTATTTCACGCAACATTTTTTTTGTTCCTTGCAGTCTCATCCTGGTGGTCTGCTTTTCACGAAATTTGGCAGCAACCAAACTGCTCTACTTGACTTGGCTTTTCCGGTAATAAGATTAGATTTTCTTAAAAGATTAAGTGACGTTTTATTGCTCTATTTTTCTTCCTGGATTTAAGTTTTGTGTAGGTTTGTTGTCCTTGGTTCTTTTTTGTGAGAATAAAAATGCTAGCCGTCCGCTATATTATATTGGTCCTAGTTCTTTGGTAGAGGGGCCGTGCAAATTGAAGTAATGGGCAATTATATTTTAGGGCCATGCATATTGAAGTAACGGGCAATGATTTCATTTGAAGTCTTATCATCCAGGAAAAACACGCTCCCCTTCTCTCTCCCCCCGCTTTCTCCAACTTGTTTAATGGGGGTTGCTAAATAAAAAACACAAGCTGTACTTGAAGCCGTGATGTCATTCCCCCCCTTCATTATTGCAGGATAGTTTTGGAAGACTGCATGACAGGGGTAAGGAGGTTCCAAAGGCTACAAAACTCTTGACTAAGCTTTTTCCCAATAAAGTTACAATTCACCTGCCCCAGGTTTGTGTTGTTGGGTTTGAAATTAAAGTTATTTTAATCTTTCATACGAATGTTATGGAAGCTTTATCAACCATTGCAGGACGAAGATCTACTTGCATCTTGGAAACATCAATTAGATCGTGATGCTGAAACTCTTAAAATGAAGGGAAATCTGAATCTCCTTCGCGCAGTAAGTAGATTTTACCTTACTTTTAGTTATAGAGTGTTATGCTGAAGACTCATAAATTAATAGTCATTGGTCACCAATTAACCTATAGTCAGAGTCAATTTATTTCTCTCTTCTTCTGAAGTCTGCTGCTTGTTTTGTATATCCCAGCAACCTTCCTACCCACAGTCAGTATCAACTTCTCTCATTCAGAAGTGATTTTAAGTTGTCAGTCCAACCATTGATCCCATAAGTTTGTCACTCGTTTTAACTCAGTAGGCACATCAAAGATAAACAACTATGCTCCTGTAGTACCTGGACATAGAATACTGACTGTTATTTTTCTCGGACCTGATTGATTTTACTGTCTCTCTGTTGCCACATGTTATCTAAACTTATTTACATATAAAGGGCTGGCTGTGTTGTGTTTCATACCAACTTGGAGGACTCAGCCAAATATATTGATTTTTACATAAAAGAAAACACTTTTTTTTCATCATATATTTGAAGTATAATAAACTTTAATATTTTGTCTTAACTTAAAAAATAAAGTGAAAAAGATAGCTGCAAAAAGTGTAAACGCTGGGTTATATTACTGTAGTTCAATAGAAAGCAATCTGTTGCAACTGGGGAGGTTTCAACTTTCAACTAGTATTTATTTCACAAGCAATATTTACAAATTTGTGTTTGTAGGTGTTGAGCCGAAACGGAATGGAGTGTGAAGGACTTGAGATGTTATGCATCAAGGATCAAACCCTTACTAATGAGAGTATGTTCTGTTTTTTCTGATGGATCTTGACATATTATATTTCTAATATGGTATTTTTTTTGCCCTAAAGATTTATTCATGTGAATTACAGGTGCAGAGAAGGTAGTTGGATGGGCTCTAAGCCATCATCTTATGCAGATACCTAAAGCTGATGACATTGATGCAAGGCTTTGTTTGTCTAGTGAAAGGTAAGTAACATCCATCCCTTAACGTGCTTGAAAAAGATATTACCTGAAGTATTAGTTAATGGACAGAGACCACTTACTCACTTGTAATGCCTTGTTGCTATTTTCGGCAGCATCCAGTATGGGATTGAAATCTTACAGTCTATTCAGAATGAATCTAAGAGCATGAAGAAGTCACTCAAGGTGAAATTTATATATTTTCCTTGCCTATTTCTTTTATGGCATTCTGTATAGTTATGTATATGCAAGATATTTTCTCTTGATTATTATTCTAGGAGGCTCTTATATGATAAATTTTTATGGAAAATTTCTTGTTTTGCTCAAAATCAGGACGTTGTTACAGAAAATGAATTTGAGAAAAGGCTTCTGGCTGATGTCATTCCACCCAGTGATATTGGAGTTACGTTTGATGATATTGGAGCTCTCGAAAATGTCAAGGATACATTGAAGGAGTTAGTGATGCTGCCTTTACAAAGGCCTGAACTCTTTTGCAAGGGGCAACTAACGAAGGTATATCATTTTTCTGTATACTGCTGTATTTCAATAATAGTGTATCATATGTTAATCTTTTAAATGCGAATGCCTTCTGTATATTTTCTCTGATGTTTCTGTTCTATTATAGTGAAGAGTGAGGCCCTTTCGTGTACTTTCTAAAGTTCCTGTTCTGTCAGTTGAAGGCTTTACTTTCTACTTTTTGACTGCACCTATAAATCTCATACTCCTGGCAGATATGTCTGAGATTGAGTTTGTAATTTGTAGAGAGATGAAGTATGTCTAATAGAATAATTTGACTAAGATTCTTTCATGTTCAGCCTTGCAAGGGAATACTTCTATTTGGACCTCCTGGTACCGGAAAGACAATGCTTGCGAAAGCTGTGGCCACAGAGGCTGGAGCAAACTTCATCAATATTTCAATGTCGAGCATCACATCAAAGGTGAAGAATGATTTAAAATTTCTTAAAATTGTGTTTTCGATCTCATTTCCATATTCTAAATCATGCCACTCTTCTCTTTGCAGTGGTTTGGCGAGGGTGAGAAGTATGTGAAAGCTGTTTTCTCTCTAGCCAGCAAAATTGCTCCTAGTGTTGTGTTTGTTGATGAAGTAAGTTCTCAATGGCTTTTCTGCAGCAATTTGAATTTGTTGCATATCATTCACTAATCAACTGGCTTCACCTGTTCTAACAGGTTGACAGTATGTTGGGTCGGAGAGAAAATCCTGGGGAGCATGAAGCCATGCGTAAGATGAAAAATGAATTTATGGTGAATTGGGATGGTTTGCGGACAAAAGATACAGAGCGCGTCTTGGTACTTGCAGCCACAAATAGGCCATTTGACCTTGATGAGGCTGTCATTAGAAGGTTGCCTCGCAGGTACACATTTGTAACTTCAAAATGGGTTTGAGAAGTCACTCATATCTGTAGATGTGTCTGGGATGTGTTTTGGTTTAGTTTGTAGATTGTGTGGGAGAATCTGACTCATTTTATTTGTTTGTTTCCCAGATTGATGGTAAATTTACCTGATGCTCAAAATAGAGCAAAGATACTAAAAGTTATATTGGCAAAAGAGGATTTGTCTCCTGATATTGATTTTGATGCTATTGCCAATATGACTGATGGATATTCTGGAAGCGACCTTAAGGTATGTATCTACACCTCCTTTAATTCTTGATGATATTATAGAATAGACAAAAATATCTGGTATGACTTCTAATTTCTCTGGTCTTTGCAGAATCTATGTGTAGCTGCTGCTCACCGTCCAATTAAGGAGATACTAGAAAGAGAGAAAAAGGTTTGATTTCTTTCATTCATTTCCTGAACATTCAGTCATATTGTACTGAAAGAGAGGGTCGTACCGTTAATTGATGAAACCTCTGTACAAATTTTAGATTTGATTCATACTAAACATTGTCGTAATCCCGGAATCATTGATGTTATGTTGTTTGGGTGCCTAAGTGGTACGCCGTAACCTATCTCCTATTATTGAAAAGTGATCTAACTAGTTCTACTGATTATAGGAGCATGCTGCAGCTCAAGCAGAAGGTAAACCTGCTCCAGCTTTGAGTGGGAGTGCTGATATTCGACCTCTAAATATAAACGACTTCAAATATGCTCATGAACGGGTAAAACTTCGATTTATCATTGACTGAGTTGGGATTTACACTGCTCTCCCTGACAAGGAACTAAAAAAATTCAGTAATTGTTGCTCATTAACTTGCTATGTCTTATTATGGGAAACAGGTATGTGCAAGTGTTTCGTCGGAGTCCGTGAACATGACCGAGCTTTTACAATGGAACGAACTATACGGCGAAGGGGGTTCAAGAAGAAAGAAGTCTCTAAGCTACTTCATGTGAAGGTATCAGTGGTGTACAAATGGGTTATTTTTCTTCTATTTCTCTAATATTCTCCTAAAGCCCGCACCAAAGTATTTTGTGAATTCTCTTGGGGCTTGTTGGGGAGGCATTGTCTGTAAAATGGAGTATAGGGGTTGTAAGTTTTCTTATTGCCGAGTTAGTGTTTTTTTGGGATGGTCGGTATAAAGGAAGTGGAGCTCCCCAGAGTTCTGGCATGGCTGTACTGCTTTTGTTTTGTTCCCCATCCCGCCTTTGATGTCGACATGAAGAGCATGTATTTGTATTTAAGCTATGGACCCTAAAAGAGTAAAGATCTAAGACCCTGTGCCATTCTTTATCATGTTTTTGACAAAATTGACCAATAAGTTGTGATCTTTGATCTGTCATTTTTTGGGTGTATTTGTTATGTGATATAGTTACGAATTTGGTGAAAGAAAAAACAGATGTCTTGGTACAAGGAACTGACATTTTCCAATTGTTAGATCTGTTTGAAGTGTTGAGTCTGGCTCCTGAGTATTTATTATTAGTAATTCATATATAATTAGAAAGTTTTTCTCTCATGTATGCTAAGAAACTCAATCTTATTTTTGCTAATTCATTTATAAAAATAGAAAGTGAACATTTACTTTGAAACGAAAGAACAAATTTATTTGTTCATGCACGAGTTTGGTAAATTACTACCAAGTTTATCTGTAGTTTTGTAGATCAATTTAACAAAGTGAAAGTGTAGGCTCATTTAGGGTAACATAAAATTCATGTTTTCCAATATATCTTGAAAATATGAAACATCTAACCATCCATTCAAGTGTGCAAAACAAAAAACTTCCACGACTCAGTCATTTGAACTCTAGAGGTGCTTCAAATTTAAGAACTCAGATATGGATCTCGAGCATCTATACAACAAGTTGATAAAAAAAGTAAATTGGTAAACATTATTTTTCTGTTAAAATTAATAAATTCACAACTCAGCTATAACACATGTTTTTCAATCAATTAACGTTAACCTTAATTTAACACGTTAAATTATCGGATTGTATTTGTGTTGCATTTCGAGTGCACATGAGTTCATATCCAAGTTGTTGTCTCTACTCTTTATGTAATTGTAACGTTATGTTGTGTCTGATTATTATATAATTTATAACATAAATAAAAATTAGCGGACAACCCGCAGTTTCGATGGCTTGGCCTGAGCCTGTGCGGTCCTTTTTACTTTCGATCTGTTTAGGCCCGTGACTCGCACAAGATTGATCCATATCCGGCCCGCAGTTCGCTTCAACAGGTCTAAATTATGAGGAATAACGTAATAAAAATAAAAAAATATTTATTTTGGAACAAACCAAATGTACTATGTTTTGAGACATTGTATATGTGAATAGTAGCCTAAAATTATACATTTCCCTCTTACTAAATACAAATTCTTTTGTACCCATTATTTATTTATTTATTTACGAATTCTATAGACTTTGTCGATGGCAATTAGCAAATAGGAAACAAGCTATAACCTAGCCGTTACCACTGCACCGGCGGCATTTGAAATTTTTACCGCGCCAAAATGACGCTGGTCACAAC
>JAYMSZ010003223.1:0-10847 GCA_036897665.1 Pelargonium citronellum | reverse complement strand
CCCCCGCCCCCTCCCCACAACAAAAGCCATGTCAGCCGAGAAGACACGTCATCCTCTTAAGTTTGAAGGACCCAAACAACGTCGTTTTGTCATGCAAAACGTGTTATGTCGTACCGTACGAGATCACCCAACATGTTTATCTGAACTTGTTAAATGTGTCGCATTCGTGTTACGTGTTCATAAATGTGACGTGCTTTCTGTTTTAGTCCAATTACTTATCGCGTTGTGTCCGTGTTACTAGTTCATGTTGACTCATATAGCACACAATTAGTCTTCAACACAAAACGCATGCACGAGTTCAGGTTTAAATTGACATCGACATACTACATAAAGATAGGGGATATTAAAAAAAAAAAAGGTTGTGTGATATATAAATGAGCAAAAAGACTTTGTTACAAAGATTTTATGCAGAGGACATTCAATAATTACACCCCTGACAAAAATTTCTATGGCTTTATAGGCTTTTAGCCTTGTTCTGCACATTTCTAAAAAAACAATGACAACAAATACAATGGAACTTCCATAGAAAAAGCACATGTGGGAGGATTATATTAACTCCCAAATAAAACTCTAAAATGCACAAGAACTGACCAAAAACATATCAATCATTGGGGACACCACATTGCTGAGTTCTCATCACATAAATCAGACTGTGATTGGCTTCGAACGTTATTCGCAGGCGACCATTGATCTGGGAGCATCAGAAAATAGGTAGACATTGCTTTCCTGAACCTTTTCTTGTATTGCTTCGGGGAAATTACAGTCGGGGAAGAGTTTTTTGGCCCTCCGAGGATGCCTGAAGCCTTCACCCACGTTTCGAGGTGTTTGTCCCACGTGTACTGCCTCATAAAGTCAATGATCCCGAGTACCAACTCGTGTTTCTCCTCGTCCATCCCGAGGAGTAACGAGTAATCCATTACATCAACGGACTGCACAAGCAATGAATATAATAAGCAAGTTGTTTCAACTGAGGTAGCGTTTGGATTAACAAATTTGGAATGAGAATCGAGAATGAGGAATCACATTCCCATTCCAAAGCCATTTTTGTGACCAAAGAGGCATGATCCAAACATGAAGATGAGAATCTCAGGTAGCGTTTGGATTAGAATTTTTGTTTAGGAATGAGAATCAAGAATGAAAATAAGAATAATATTTCCATTCTTTGTATTTGGAATGGTCATATCCCATTCCCGTTCCAAAACTTTTATCCAAAGACTGAAACGCTACTTCATTTCCATTTCCATTCACATTCTTGATTCTCATTCTTGAACATTTTTTTAAAACCCGAATGCTACTTGAATGCAGTTACGAGTGATGACCTAGTTTGTTACTCATAAACAAAGATAGTGAAGATGTAATTCCAACATAGACTCAAACGTGCAGAGAGAGAGAGAGAGACACTTACTGCAAGGAAAGAAGTATCGTTCCAGACAGCTCTCTCCAACAATCTCTTAGCTTTGTTTCCCACAAAAATGGGGGAAGTGGGCATTGCCTCGATCAAATTTTGATCCAACAGAACTTTGTTGCTACCACTAGTATCTGAATTGTACCGGGAACGGGAAGACCCTTTGAGGTCATAGAGCCGCGTCACATTCCTTCCAAACAGAAGATTCTCCATAACCAAAACATCTATTCTTGATTCTTTCCCTCCTTTAATTAGATGCTTCGTTGTAACCTTCCGATATAAAGCCAAAAATACGTGAAGCTTTAGATGGTAAAATTTAAGTAAAATCAGCAAATATATGAACTATATTCTCTATGAAGTTCACAAGAAGTTTGTCTCAGCGAGAAATGCAAAGGGTCTTAAATTTCCTTTTTTTCTATTTACCTAATCATATGCACAAATAAGAAATGGCCAATCAAGATTGGTTGGCCTAAATTTCATCGCATGTGAATAGTTTTTCCATCACAATCAAGACTGAAAGTACAGTACTAAGTTTTTGCATACCAAGAAAAAAGAATACCTGATAAATGCCCAGAATCTTTGCCAAGCATGTTGGGCTTCTTGTGCTAATTGACTCGGATAGGTACTTGAAGTATCCTGAACCAAATTTTATAAACGATTCAAGCTCAGTTTTCGTGACTTGCTTAACCACAAACCGGTCATCCAAGGTTTTAGCAAAGAAGACGTTGCTTTTGCCACCCTGAGCACCCCATTTCTTACAGCGGCTAAGAGACCTTATGAAATCCAGCTCTGATGGGCAACAAATCCTCCTCAAGGCTTCAAAACGTTTCGCATAATAACATGTCACAGAGTAATTCACCTTGCCAAGTGCACCATCATCTGAAAAGGAAATTCTCGGGTGCATGGACTTCGTATGTGAGATTGGATCCAAAACCAGAGGGCCACGAGGTCCAGTCATGGACAAGATGCCATCATCTGCGAACCCAAAACTCCTAAAAGAATCACTTATCGATTCATCAACAGATGGGTATGATATGAAGCTTGAGGAATCGGTAAATAGTGACGAAGTAAAGGATTCATTGACATCTTTTGGCCTGCCCCCCTCATCAGATATTTGAGAATAATAATCTTGTGACACTAATGCATAAGCTATTATACTTGTGGGCTCATCGTCAAAAACAGGAACAACAGTATCATTTACGCCCACTGGCAGAAGCAGCCTAGCTCCACCTTGGAGTTCAGATTTCCGGAAAGATGAAACATAGACAGGTTTATACTCACCAAGGGTATCAAGCTTCTGACCACTCGTTAAAAAGTTCTTGTTAAACGCACGATAGAAGTTTAAGAAGGGCATTCGTAACCAGCTTGAAGAGTACTCCACATTGCCAGATCCCCTGGACGACCACGCAGGTGAAAGAGAAAATCCATTACGCTCGTCAGCACGATCCTCCGAATCTAACCCCTCTGGCACTATGATTGTATTTTCTCCAATCCAGGCAGCATCAAGTGTATCTGACAAATCTGCCAGCATAGGGAAATGGCCCTCGGAGAGAGCCCTGCGAACGCCCGACGTCTCTGATTCCCGAGATTCATATTGTTCACAGATGTTTGAGCTGGGAGAGAGAATTTGGTCTTCTTTTTCATAATTTGATTCAGGGCCAATGTCTACTCGAGGACCATTGCCACCAAATACTCCTCCCGGATTGGTAGAAAAGCTTTTGCTGAGCATTGTATCTGCAAGAAAAGAATTGGAACCACAGAAACTTTTAGCTGAGTTGGAGGGAATATTAATTCCATTAACCGCTGGTTTCTCCAGGCGTTCTGGAACCGAGCAGCTCAGCCCATCCTGGAAGCTGTTATCATCTGAACTGGCTACGTAGATCAGGCGGTGATCCCACATATAAGATTGGAAAAGCAACTGCCTCCGTAATCGATTGATCTCAAGAATGTCAACAATTGGTTGGCCCTTTCTCGCTTCCCTTTTCAAAGTTTTATGGAGTGTTTCCTAGAACAATTTCAAGAGATCAATTATGAACTATTACAGCAGCAAAGCCAAATTTTAACATTATAACAAGCTAAAATTTTATAAATATCTCCCAAATTAATAAAAGAATTCAAAACTAGATCATTTCTTGCACATGCAGTCAATAAGCAGTATCAAGGACTCACGTTAAATTCTATCCTCTCCTTTTGTAGTATTCCTTCTAGCTCTGCAACTTGGCGTGGTCCTGCAGCAACGGATCTCTTTTGTAGAATTTTACCAAGAGCATGGAGCACTTCAGAAAATAGAAGTTCTGCCCGCCTGACCACCTGTCATGACCATGAAATGAATCATTTATACCCCCCCAATAGTTGTATGGCATCTTAAGTAGTCCAAGTTGTGGTCCTCTAACCTCATCTGTTTCCTTTTGTATCCACTCCTGGTTCTGTGAACTAAAATGAAGTTTGAAGGGAGGAAGGTAGACAGAATTAACATTAATTGATGCATACCGAAAGCAAGCAACCATGTTTCCAAATCTGCACATGTGACAAAAGCTGAGAGAGAGCAAAGGGGTAGATGAAAATATGAACCATCATATATAGGTAATCTACAACAATCATGCTTCATTTTCAGGCATATGAAAGTAATTGGAGTTCAGATAAATTATAACTGACATATTCATGCATATTGGCTCAATCAATGCCATCAGATATAGAGTCATTTATTAAACACAGGTAAGATCCAGAAAAACAGCACTAGTTTAATGGTAACGAGAATGTAGAAAAGAAGCTAAAGCCTTACTTTCAACATATATGGACACTATGGAACAGATAAAATTGGGAAGGACTCAATTTCAGATGGTACATTGATCACTTTATGCATACAAGAAGTTAAGAGATGAAACAATACCCATAGAAACGAAGACAGTCTCTATGTAGAGAATGGCCACAGCTAGCCACCCTGCTTGCAGCTGCATGGTTCGAAAAACTGAGCTCCAAAAACTTGCCTAAAGATAAACCCCAAGCTGCATCGGACATCACAATTCTGCGAGTGGCTGGAGGGAAACCGCTGATCCTTGGACACCTCAGGCATCTGTGCCACATCCAAATCTTTCCTTCCCTCTCCCCTGGTAGAAGGAACTCTGGAAGCTTTTTGACAGATATTGTGAGGGTACCTTGTCGATGTGTATAACAATTAACGTGTGCTTCTGATGGCATGTCACAAGAATGGCATCGGTAATTCTGGCAATCAATTAAGCCTTCTCAGTTTGAGAAAGTACAAAAGAGGGACAGTCAAATGCACAAGGTTCCCACCATATTGGGGTTTGGGGAGGGTCATTTATGTATGCACCTTACCATTGTGCCAAGGCTCACCCTCAAAAGCACAATGTGAAAAATGAAATGAAAAACACGAAAGAAGAAAAGCTTACCGGATCAAACAAATGATCTCGTAAGTACCGACCCAAAGGCTTATCAAAGTTGCCATAGTATTTTATTCGAAATAGATGGGCTTTCTCACAGACAGTTCCCTTCCACACGCACCGGGATGATAAGGAAACCAAAATGCTCTGATTGTCAGAAGGGGCTGGATGAAATTCTTCTTTTAAAGATCCTGGTTCTTCAGGATGGCTTTTAGTATCTTTATATGCGGGTGATATTTCTGGACAAGTTTCTTGACTTGGAACAGTTGTATTATCATTATTCTCTCTATGAGTAGCTACAGCGTCTAGTCCCATTGACTCCACAGGTACAAAACCACAGCCATTGAGATGATCGCTAAATACAGCTTCGCCATTGTTCAATGCAGAATTTTCAGGAATCAGAGGTTCTCTGGAAACTGCATGTTTCTCCTCAACTGATTGAGGGGATAGATCATTATGATAAGTATCTTGAACAGTATCCTCTGAAGGTACAGCAGAAGAGAAAGAGCCAGTAGAACCAATGAAACTCGGAGCAGGTTGTGATAATTTAAAGCTACTGCTATTAGGAAAACAAGGTAAGGTTGTCTTCTCTAATTTATCAAGGAAAGCACTGTTAATGGATGATGCCAGAAATGGAGATGTACTGGGTCGTGGTGGTCCACTACCAGGCTGAGGTCCTTGAGGCTTTTCACTGGGAGAAACAATGAAACCTGGAACTGTTGATATGGACCTCTCTATACTTGACGTTTTATCCGGTAGAGCCACAGTTATTGGAGAGTTGAGTGAGAGTTCAGGTAGAGAGGCTCCTTCATCAGCAAGAAAAGATGTTTCCATAGCCAAATGATAAGCCGCAAAAATGCCATACTGAACCACATGCTTTACTTTCCTCAACTCGTCCCCATTAGCACCTCTAAGTAAGATCTGAAACAAACATAAAAAAGCAACTAAATGAATGATTTGCAGCTTTAAACTGTATTTAACATTAGTACATGTAGTCGGGACTCCGAACCACCAGCTTGCAGACCCTTCCAAGATTATCTATTAATATCATTTCCAAAACTTTTGGAAAGGGTTCTCTTGCAAAAGAGGCAAGACACAGTCAACTGCCAGGCATCATCTGCATGGATTTGAACATCTATGCCACTTATGATCCATACTAGAGTACGCTTGTCTGACCATTTTTCTAGTCCAGCTCATTGTTTTCCTATTCTATATTTATGTATTATTTTGCGTTTATAACACTTACAGTACAACCCAATGGCTTCGGACAGCCGTCAAAATACATCAATGTCTTCACCAACTTTTTCCCACCCTGGCCAGCCGAACCATGCTCTTCCAAGTATTTCTCAACATGAAATATGTCACAGTGGCCCAACCTCTGCGATGAGAGATGATCTATAGAAGGAACTATTTGAGAACCCGTGCAGCGGGCTATGCGCTCGAAAAGTGGTCTTTTGATATTGAGAACAAGTGATATATCTTTCGCAAGAAGGTACTCTTGTGCAAATCGAGAAACTGATTTCTCCACCAAAAGAACATCAGGGTGGTGTGCATCGATCTTTGCAACTGCCATCTTTAGATGGTCCATTTCCTGGATAAAGATGCAAGTCCAATAAGTCCAAAAATCTAGGAAACAAACATATTTGTGCATGCCCTGGAGGCATCATTTTAGAATAAACAGCGTCATAGCAGAAGTTTAAATCTGGGTATGTGTACCAGAAAAGAAATTGAAAGCATAAACAATTACAACCTGCTGCAAAAGAGTATCAAAACTTGATAAGTGATTTGAAACCCGCTGATACTCAAGAGCTCCTCCAAGAATCAGCATACGAGGTTTCTTAATTTTTGATGCCATTCGCCGATGAGCTACATTTTTCTTACAAACTACTCCTTTGACCACCATGCTAGAAGAAAGGCAATCAAAACACTGAAAATAAGCTAGGAAAGCTAGAACAACCCAACAAACAAATGAAGAAAAAAAGATTAAATGACATGGTAGTTACTATAAAAAGAGTATGCATGCTCTAGTAGTTATAACTATGAAACCATAAGTTCACATTG
This sequence comes from Pelargonium citronellum, assembly GCA_036897665.1. Classification (NCBI taxonomy): domain Eukaryota; kingdom Viridiplantae; phylum Streptophyta; class Magnoliopsida; order Geraniales; family Geraniaceae; genus Pelargonium; species Pelargonium citronellum. Next base: position 3,980 of record JAYMSZ010003223.1, on the reverse strand, counting down.
TCAAGTGTTAGAATGTATATATTTAGGGGCTTTTTAGTTATTTACCTTCTTGTACAGCTCAATAAATACAGCTAGCTCTTGTATATGTAAACACACAGAATATAGATTTCACTCTGTGATTCTACAGTAAGCAAGGAGGCAACAGCTAGAATCTCTAATTACAGTGTGAACTGTGTAGATAGTATGAACTACTTCAATAAATTTTAAACAAGGATCAAGTTTTTTAATTTCAAATCACCGAGAAAAGTCGTATCATAAAGATGTTAGTCTCTTATTTTCCCCAATGGTTAGTAAAAATTTTAAAGCTGTATTGTTAGTAGATGCATTTCCAATATAGTGAAATCATCAAATATATGTCATTTGATTGTGTCACTGGTTTTGTTTGTACGTATATTATCAATAAGATCATCAAGTCTTTTGCAATGACAAGGGCACACAAAAAAAAATTGCTTCTATTGAGTGCATAGCAATGATTAGGATAAGATATAGTTCATTCTTGGAAAATGTAAGGCTTACTTGTGAATTGCAAGTGCTATTATAAGTTGTGCCGTGTATTGCTCACATATGCTTTTTATAAGATGATATTCCCTTAGTGCTTCAAAAATCATTTATGTGTATGAAATAAATTACTGAAAACTCTGAGAGCTATATATCATCGATAATAACTTGGTATGAGCAATTTTGCACAAATCAACAACATATGGATTAACCAATGAAATGAACACTTCATATTTGTCAAGTTACAGCAAGAGACGAAGATGAGCCCATATGTGAAACACGATTGCCCAATGTAAGCTTGATCAGTCTAATGATAGTTAGTTCACAAAATCAGACAAAGCATTACAAAGTTAGTATACAAGCATGCTTCAAATTCATGTGATGGAGTTTTAATGATTTACCATATAAGATTTAGTGGCCTTTACCTCTCACAGCGTTGCCCAGAAGCTATGCACTTTACTTTGACATATCCACCTGGGTCCATTCCCCCACCTTTACTTGTGTCTGGCTTCACAAGCGATGCAGCCTCCCAAGAGAGGGACGTGATTATCTCTAACCAACTTTCACTGTCATTGTCTTCACCCACAGGAAGGTTCTCAACCAGCAATAGTTGAGATACCAAAGCCCTAAAATGCCCATCAACAACATTCTTCATAATTTTCTTGTTCTCTTCACTTGACTTATCCTTATGGCTCTGCTCTCCGTTTCCAAAACTGCTTGAATAGCGAAAATATCCCCACTCTCCCGTGCCATCCCCATCGTCATCGTCGTCTTCAAACAAAATAGTTTCCTTTTCATCTTCTTCATCTTCTGGTTCAGGGGGGAGCCAAAGAAGTCCATTATTTTCAAAATCAACAGGTTCAATGTTAATATTCTCTGCCACATATATTGATGAAGGTGTTTCGCATATATCAACAGAATCAAGTTCGTCTTTTTTTCCGAGCTGTGAAATGTCATCCAAAATACTTGAGTTAAAACTATGGCAGGGCATAGAGCCACATAAACTTTTTGCTTCACTATTTTCTCCATGTTGGTGCTCCTTTTGTGTTGTATAGTCGTAGTCCATCTCATCAAACTGAACTTGACCATAGAAATCACTAACTCGAGGAAAATGCGGGGTTTGGTTATACACACTGTAATCGTCATCCTCATCGTCGCTTCTGATACCAGAGAAAGAGGAAGCCATAAGTAACGTGTGACAACAGTTTCTTTCCAGATTTGTACATAAGAAATGTACTATATAATGCCATTTGATCAGTAACAGTGTCATTTTGATATTCCAAGACATGCATCATTGAGTGGTTGGCAGATATAGAGTACCTTTACACCAAGCTAATAAGCATAACAGAGAGAGAAAGTAACCTTGAATAGATACCAATTTATAGTACCTAAAAAAGAGAATTTCTTAGAAAATCATTGTTTCTAGAAAAGTGTTGTTACACTTGTACAACACCCGAGTAAAAAGGTCGGTCCAGTGCAGGATGTGCCCACCATTGTGGGTTTTGGGGAGGGTCATTAATGTACACAGTCTTGCCTTTCTTTTGCAAAGAGGTAGTTTCCATGACTTGAACATGCGACCTTGGTCACTAGGCAACAACCTTACGCTTCCGCCTAGGCTCGCCATGTCCATGTTAAATAATACCCTAGTGTAAATTCAAAATCAAGGGATTTGCAGTAAAAGAGAAAACAACGGACCTGTTCAAAGTAAATACATATTGGCTTGGGGATGGTTCCTCTGTGTCTGTGCCAAGATTATTGTTCCTTGATTCAACCGCAACTTGCATATCTGTGTTTGTTTCCAAAGCAGACGGTTGACGCAAACCAATACTAGAATCGACTTGAACTTGTTGATAAGACACCATGGAGCCAAAAGTAAAGCTACTACAATCAGCAGTTCCGCCAGATTTAGAGCTCTCCAAACTTGTTGGCGAGGATGAATTAGTGTGATCATGGTTGGCAAGTTGAACCCCATTATTAAGAGTAACAATGCCTTGCTGCCATTGCTTATAACAATAATTGCAAACTCGAATCCTATCCCAATCTTCTAGTGGAATACTCGAGTCGCCAGGTGAAGCAGGAACCGAATTCCCCGTACACTTGCCACAGAAAATCCGGCCACAAAGCCGGCAATGGTGTCTACGGTTAAACAATGTGAACTGCGCGTCGCATTCGTAGCATACCCTACAGCTTTGATCCGGCATCCAAAAGTCCCTCGACACATTTGCTGGCTCAGATCGCCAAGACACCCATGATTTCACAAGAGTGACCACATCAGTTATTGTCTTGTTCGGGGCAGCCATTGTCAAAAAATCTTCCCACCCCACTCATCATGAAATGTCATTTCCTTTCCAACTTCTCGGGCCAAACCCTAGACATCAAATTCCAACAAATTCACTCAATAAAACCAAAACTTAAGCTCCAAACTCCATAGAACCCAATTATCAACACACATAAGCTACCAATCAAAGTCATGACCTAAAAGCTCAAATTCATATAGACCCATCACAGCTACTTGAAATGCTGAAACACAATTCCACGCCAAACCCTACTCTCAAAACCATATTTTTCCCCAATTTAAGCAAATCCCAGAACAAATTGTTAACATTTACAACAATTATGCACAATCAATCTTTTTCTTGTCCGTTCCCGAGAAAAAATTGAATCGAAAAGTACCTCGAAAACACAGCAACCAATGCTGAAATAGGATCTTCTGCAAATCAGGAACCAGGTGGATTGGCGCCATGAGGGCTCAAAACGGCGATGAATCAATTGATCGGATCATCAACTCAGGCGCCGAATTGAGCGCGAAATGTCACCGGAAAAAAATTCCGGGAAAGATTGTTCATAGAAAATGCAGAAACCGTCAAGGAATCGATCAATATTTCTGTGAATTTCATAGACAATATATATAATGTAATGTGATTATGTGAAAATTGAGGGAATTTTTTTTTTCTCTGGAGAATATGATCGTCGTTTCTGTGTTTTCCCTCTAAATTAACCGTTGATGTCTTTGGTGGTAGTATATGTGTTTATTTAAATTTATCTGATGGATTTATAATAAATAATTAATTTATGATTTAAGTCTAAGAGATATTTCATGGTTTAGAGATATTTGATATTTCATTATTGAAAATTTGAAAGTGATTTAAGAGATTTTTTTTAAGGGAATTTAAGAGATATTTCTAAAACATGTTATTGGATAGAAAAAATATATTAAAACTAAATTCATACAATATTATATTAAAGTTGGAGCAATTCTAAGGTTATGTTTTTTTATTTTCTAGAGTATATATACAATAAACTTATTATTATTACACTTTAACTAAAATGTTATAGGTATAATAGGCTTTATATAGTTGTTAGAAACTCTATTACTTCTTCACTTTTTCGATGTGGGACAAAAATTCAATTTATATATGAACTTTCCACTCCATTCTTTTAAGAGTTTCCGATGTGGGACGTTTGTACTATCTTTTGTTCAA
>JAYMSZ010003222.1:0-10849 GCA_036897665.1 Pelargonium citronellum | reverse complement strand
AGCAAATTAATTGCTAGGAAATTTTGCTCGGAAAATACAACATTTTTGGTAGTGATTGTTAATGCTAATAGTTATTATTATTAGCTAATAATTGATTTTTATGTAACCGTCGGAAATGAAAAGACATTGCATGAGAATGCTCCAAATTAGTAAGCTTGATGAGGTGACAACTCCTAATATTACATCACCGAGTTTAACAATATATATTGATTTGTTATTTGTCACGAAAAGAGAAATGGAAAGCAAAGAAAGCTAAGGGGGAAAAAAGAAATGGAAGGGACTAGAAGGAGAGGACCACACATTGGCAGGCTTGGGAGGTCCCACAAACGAACTAAATTTATGTGAAATGTTTTTTACCGCATGTTGGAATTATTATTTTTGTTATTATTACCACTTTCTAGAAATTTCCAAATGTAGAAAATGTCCATGCTAAGATTGGCTTCTTAGTCATAAGTTATTCTATACACATGAAGAGGAAAATATAAACAATTTCAATACAAAGTTGAAATATCTCCAACACACTAGTCATCAATCTGGTCATCGCGAAAAGTACATAATGTTTCTCGTAATATGGTCACATATTTCAGTTAAGTATTAACTATCATTTTTCGCAATATGTGCTTCAATTTCTTGTTTTACCTTAAAAGTCATTTTCAGAGAGAACTTACAAGTCTCATAGTTTTATACAAAGTGATGTTGTCTTAAAACACAACTCCTCTTCATGAACTATCTAAGTTCTCCATGAAAAGGTCACTTGAAATATACAGTTGTTACTTGTCAACAAAGTCACGTTTATAGAGATAAAATCTAACATCTTCTGAGTTTTGAAAATGTTTGTAGTTGCATCTTATCAAAGAATCATATCTCTTAATCATATTCGTGAATGCTTTTCATTGAACCCACACCAAATGGACACATTAACCCCATGCAATAACTTGTTACTCAACAATCTAACACAAAACTATCTGCCATAGACCCACTCCTTATCCATATTTTTCATTATGTTCCATGGAACCTATATTTACACACTTATTTTCAAATTTCTTGTCCATTTTTGTTCCAACTCCTTGTATTCACCCACACAAATGTTGAAATATATATTTTTCTTGACATCCAAGCGAGAGTTGGAACAAATCAACTCGATCACTTCAACATGATATGAGAGTATTTTTTTTATTATCAGTTAAGGTTTACAACATGAGATAACTCTTTTTTTATACTCTAAATATCATCTCATGCATACCGTTGACAAAGAGATTCAAATTCGAAACATCAAAAAAAATTTAAAACGTTCAAACTGTTTGATCCAAAATATCTTGTATATACTTCCATAATTACACCAGGGTATCAATTTGTTAGAACACCATTTAATTCACATATACATCCTACTTTATTTGGAAATGAATGTATCCACATTATCCATTGTATGACCCACGTAATCTGGACAGACATGTGAGCTCGTACACTTTATATACCACTTTAATTTATTGGATTATTGTGAGAGAATCCTAGTACACTATATACTAGAGAGAATAATAGCAAGCATAAAACAGAGTTGACAATTGACACGACATACAATGCAAAATAAGTATATATAGACTTACATGCATATATCATAATAGTATCTTACGTGTTCGTGTTGAATAACTCAACACATTTAGTAATTATATTGTGTTTGTGTTCGATTTTCAAAACACGCATGCATAATTAATTAGTCGTGTTATGACGCACATGACACGCCCGACACACCTAACACACATAATTAAAAATATAATTGTAAATTAATCATAATAACATGTCAACCGTGTTAGGTTGTGTTGTGCCAAATGCGTTTGAAAATGTCATGTCAAATATTTGTTTCTATCGTGCATAATGTATTCGATTGTGTTTGTGTCAATCATGTTCATCTTAAAATGACTTATTTAGTTATCGTGTTAAACATGTATAATACTCGTGTTGAGCCGTAAAACACATAAACCACCTTCAATACGATACTAACATGAGTACATGACATACGCGCACACTCAAATTGCCAACTTTATATGAAAGGATGGTTAAAAAAAATCTTTTTTGTTTTATTGAAAATTTTCATTTTGTTTTAACCATCGTTTCGATCGGGGAATCCAAATTACCATAGATTCTATATATTACAGGAATTTAGATTTTTGAAACACATATTCGTGGAAAGTTAAGAATAATATGTTTGTCTACTGAAAATGAATCTGAAATATTATGTTTGAATTTCATGTACTGAAAGTTAAAAATTTATGAAAATACAACAAAATTTCCTTTACATCCTTTTCAAAATCATGTTTGGTACACATTTGTCATGAAAAAAGTTTCATATTTTTCATAGGATAAAATAATTATTTTTAATCATTTATATGTATGAATTTTATTTCAAACTCAATAATAATAATTATTATTATTAAAAAGAAAATAATTATTACATTCATAGCATGAACATTCATATTAGGTTGAAAATTAAGAAGATAGTGTGAAAATGATACATGTTGCATTTTATAAAATAATAATGTCTCATCAAGACAATCTTTTTTATATTAATTGCAAACATATGTGCAATTATAGACATGATTGTAATCTACCGAAAGCAATTGTATATTAACTCATATTTGCAAACTAAAGACTCAATTTTAAAATTATAAAAAATATAAACATGAATTATCATTGACAATATATGAAGATAAAAAATAAAAGTGGGGATATAAATGTCATTCAGGAATTGGGAGACTAGGAAAGTTGGCATGAATAACAAATACCACCTATTATATGGTAATCTTTTTTCAGCGTATATGAAGGATTTTGGATTACATGAATTTTTATTTCTCATTCTCTCTCCTTTGACAAATTTTAGCCAAACATTGTAAAGTGAACTTTACATTTGACTTTGTCACTTTCCTATGTAAAATCGGGGTACCAAACGATACCTAATAATCATCAACTACCTTTGAGTAATCAAGTGAGCCTGAAACCATTTTGGGAATCGTTGTTGCTGTAAAAAGGGTGGTATATTACTTTCTTGAGCTATGGTGAAGTTTTTTTCTTTTTGACCCTTGACATCTTCTTTTTTTATTTTCCAGCTTAACTCAAACAGATCCTTATGATTTTACACAATTAAATGTCCTCATATTCTATACATTATTTTCATACGGAAGTAAATCTTTCATGTTTTTATTAAATTTATCTGTTCTTATTTTGCATTCATATACAGTACAGATTTTTTCAATATGATTTCTTTATATATGCTAAAAAACTCTCTCATGAGTTACATAATAGTAATCATCCAATTATCATATCTTATGCGTATTTTGAGATGCTCTACAATATTAATCTTCATTATAATTTCTCTTCAGGTCAACTCCTCCTTCACAGGCAGTTATGGCAGTAAGTAATACATATGGGCGTGTGCGAAAGCCTGTTGGTTTCAATCTGATTGGCTTGTTATCTGGTATTCAAGGATTTGACGGAAATAAAGGCAAATCTGATGATGAAGGTGATTGTTCTCTTTGGATGCCTGTTGCGCCTCCAGGATACTTGGCATTGGGATGCGTCGCAAATACCGGAAACCAACCACCACCAAATCATATTGTTTATTGCATACGTTCTGACCTTGTAACGTCGGCCACTTGTTCAGATTGCATATTTACTGCCTCATCAAATCCTTGCTTTCCATCTGGATTTAGCATATGGCGTCTTGAAAATTTTCTTGGTTCATTTTATGCTCATGCATCAGCTGGATGCCCTCCCAATTACAGTATTTATGACCTGAGCCACCTTTTAACGAACTGGAACCGTCAGCAATCTGTCTCTAAAGAGTTATCCTCAAATCCCATTGCTGATGATAGCAATGAAAATGAGCAACGAAGTAATCAAAGTGAAATTCCATCTGGATGGGATGTTGTCAGATCGATTTCTAAAACAAGTAATTGCTTCATCTCAACCCCAAACTTTGAGAGAATCTGGTGGGATAAGGGTAGTGACCTTCGTCGACCAGTTTCGATATGGCGACCAGTTTCACGTGCCGGTTATGGTATAGTTGGTGATTGCATAACTGATGGGTTAGTTTCTATAATGTATTTTTTATTTAATATTCTAATTACATTGCATGTGTTCTTATTGATGCATGGTATGTTTATCCTGTTAGCATTGACGCATAGTTATTGTTTCTTAACCCCCTAACCCCACTCTGTTAACACTGATGGGTTGTTCTAATGTTTCTTAGCTTAGAGCCCCCTGCCTTAGGCATCATCTTCAAGGCAGATAATCCTGAAATCTCTGCAAAGCCTGTGCAATTCACTAAAGTTGCTCATATCATGGGGAGAGGTTTTGATGAAGTTTTCTTCTGGTACCCAATTGCTCCTCCCGGTTATGTTTCTCTTGGATGTGTAGTCTCCAAAACAGACGAGGCACCCCAGATGAACTCAATTTGCTGCCCTAGGATGGATATTGTAAATCAAGCTAACATTGTTGAAGTGCCTATTTCTAGATCTTCAAGTTCAAAATCTTCTCAGTGTTGGAGCATTTGGAGAATTGAAAATCAGGTGAAATAATATTTTCCGCCAAAGCTTTTAATCCTTTTTCCGCTAAATTTTGCCATTATTATATTGTTGTTATCTTGTCAAGCTAATGGCTCTTTATCTTTTGAACTTCTCCTTGGGGAATGAACCAAATGTTCATGGCTACCTAATGTTTGTAATAGGCTTGCACTTTTCTTGCACGATCAGATCTGAAAAAACCATCAGGTCGATTGGCGTACACTATTGGTGATTCTGTAAAGCCAAAGACCCGGGAAAACATAACCGCTGAGATGAAACTAACGTTCTTCTCTGTGACTGTTCTTGACAGCTTATACGGAATGGTAAAGCTTTTTTTTTTCCTTTTTTATTGGTTTTTTAGGAAATTACTTGAATATTTCAATGTCATGAAAGATGGTCATTCTTTGCAATATACTAAGTGTGATAAACTTTCCATGTTTCAGATGACACCACTGTTTGATACAACAATAACCAACATCAAGCTTGCAACACATGGTCGGCTTGAGGCTATGAATGCTGTTCTGGTTTCATCCATTGCTGCATCAACCTTCAATACACAACTGGAAGCATGGGAACCACTTGTGGAGCCGTTTGATGGAATTTTTAAGTAATTATTCGGTTATATCCGTTACCAATGTTGTGTTTGTTTTTATTGTTAAGGAAATATGTGTTTAAACCTTATTGAAACTGCCATGCATCTGTATTATTTGATTTCTTATTATTTTCCTTGAATGTTCAAGGTTTGAAACATATGATACCAACGTACATCCACCTGCAACCTTTGGAAAGAGAATGCGTGTAGCGGCTAACACTATCCTTAAAAAAAAAATAAAAGCTGCCAAAATGGGCGGGCCTGCCAGTCTTGAGACTTTTGTTCAGCCTATGGTTTCGTGGAGAAGACAGTTAGAACTTGATCAAAAAGCAACCCGTCTCAACGAGGTAAAATGGGTTTTGAATGCTGTTTCAATTTCTGAAGTTTTTGAGTAAGCACTTCATGTTGTGCATAAGAATTTCTACTTAACAACTCATCTCCATCTCTACACAGCAAGCTAATGGTCATAGCAGACACGGGGAGAATCTGCCTCTTTCTGCTTTGGATGAAGATGATTTTCAGACTGTGACAATAAAAAATAAACTTGGGTGTGATATTTATTTGAAGAGAGTAGAACAAAATTCAGATACAGTGGACCTAATACATTATGATGACTGTGCTTCCCTTTGGATTCCACCTCCGAGATTTTCAGATAGATTAAATGTTGCAGATGAGTCGAGGGAGGCACGCTCTTATGTTGCCGTACTTATACTTGAAGCCAAGGTTTATATATGTTCTGAGTTAATTTATCATTCTTTTGGAGAATAAATTTTTTTTTACATTAATAAAAGTAAGATAACTTTTATTGCTGTGCAGGATATACCAATTATTGATGATGGTAATAGCCATAAACTCTTCTGTGCTCTGCGCCTTGTTGTTGATAGCCAGGCAACAGACCAGCAAAAACTTTTTCCACAGAGTGCAAGGACTAGATCTGTCACACCTTTGATTTCCAAAAGCGGTGATCAGGATGAAGGAACTGCGAGATGGAATGAACTTTTTATATTTGAAGTTCCTCGAAAGGTGCGTTTTAATTATAATATCATAGACTAAAGTTGCATTACCATTTGGATCTGTTCTTTTATTGAATATTAGTTTATAATGTGGTGTGACTGTTCTTGCCATGTATATGTAATTTTTTTGCCAGAAACTGATTAATTGTGATTGAAACAGAAAATCGGACTAATTGGATATGACAATTTCTTCATTGTCTTTGATGCCGAACTACTATAATTATTTTTAACATAAAGAAAGTGAGGCTTATTCCTTTTAGGGTTTTTGGTAGTTGGTTGTGTGAGATCATTTGCTTGATTATAAATGTTACATAATAGTAAAGTTGTGTAATAGGAAGTGAAAAAAAATCTCAACCAAACTTTAAGTGGTTGAGGTTCAGCCATGCTAATGGGATGATGTCACTTCATAAATTAACACACACCCTCTCCAATGAACTTGTGGGCACAGAGCGCCCGCCCGTATCCATTTATTTTGTATCTTTGTTGAGTCTTAGCCATTAATAGTTTGGCTGAGATTTCTTCGCCATCAGATCCTTCTACCAATGAATCTGATTTTTCTATTGATGTTCGTAAACGTAATTGTTAAATTTGATTATGGCCTACACATAATGGATTGGGTTTCCACTACTAAAAGGTCAATCTTGTTAGTAGGTTTTGGCTTCCACCATTATATTTAGTCTCTTCAATTCATATTTATACGATGTGGGACACATATCATGACCCACTTCAACAGTTGGGTGGCGCGGTTGGACGATGGCAGATGCATGGGGGTGGTTGCTTTGCATGGGTTTGGCAGCCTGTGGTGGTGTTGGTGGAAGCAACTACTTGTAGAGCTACAATGGAGTGGGTGGCAACCAAGAAATGAGACTGGATTATTTTCAAGCTTGATGCTCAAAAGTTGGTTTCGAATATCTCGTATTTGAGTCATGTCGGCCTCCTTATCAGTGATTGTCTTGATTTACTTTCTTGTTTTGATCATGTTCAGTGTGTATTTACTATAAGGTCTACGAATGGCGTAGCCCGTGTTCTTTCTCGACAAGCTATTTCCTTGTCAGATCCTTATGTTTGGGGTGAGGATAATGTTCTCGACGTTGCTTGTAATGCTGTGATGCTTGATGTAGCTATGGTTTTCATAAAAAAAACTCCAAATTAATACAAAATGTTAATAATGGAGTAAAAATGATTTTAAAGTCTTGCATTGAAAACTTAGAGAATAATGAAGTGGATAATTTCATATAAATTGTAAACTTGTCCCGGCCCACATCAGAAAAGTGAAGAAACCAAGCTATTTATAACTCCTATGTAAAGCCTACAATTCCTATAATTTTATAATAAGAAGTACAATAGTTTATACATAATAGTTAATAATATAGTGAAGACTATTGTTATAATATTATTAGTTAATAGAATGAAAATTTGTAACTCCTAGAATTTGAATGGACATACTCTATAATTGCTTTTTTTTTTATAGAAAGAGACTTATGTGTCAATCCATTATCAATTCTTATTAACTTTAATATACTATAGTATGGATTTATAAGATATAAAAAATATGAAATGTTTGACAATATGATTAACTGTTTTGATCATAGATAGAAAAAGGAAATAATAATACTCTTTACTATCCCAATATGAAAAATACTTTATCAAATAGTCATTCGCTAAATTATTGGAGTATTCCTCTCACGATAGACGATTAAAAAGTAAGTGGTTGAAAGTTGAAACTCGTGTATGTTCACCAGAAAGAAAGGAGATTTCTATATCATGCATTTTCATTTTATTTGCACAAAGTGATAAGATATACTCCCTCCGTCCCAAAATGAGTGTTATATTTCCATTTTTTGCAAAAATTAAGGATTACATGAAAATTGAGTGTGTTTTCAATATTACCCTAACTTTTCCACCTACACTCTATGTGCACCCCATGTGCAACTCATAAGTGATAAGAGTAATATGGGAAAAATAATAATATAATAGCCTAAAAATAGAAACAAGACACTCATTTTGGGACAAAAAATTTAAACAAACAGGACACTCATTTTGAGACGGAGGGAGTAAATAATATTTTTCTTTATAAAGTTTGGTATACTACCTGTGCAATGCACGGGCTCAAAACTAGTAAAGTACAAAGACCTGAAAAGAGTGGGACTCTCAAGAATGTGAAAAGACCCATATACCCCTCATTCTTTAAATTGTGATAAGTTAATATTTGTTTGACCAAGGTATGCGGGGGCATACAGTTTTTTGGATTTTCTTTGAGATTTCAAGCCTCTTTGTCAACGGTATGGAATGAGATTTATGAATTAAAATATGAGAACTACCCCTATTGTATAGCGCAACTGATAAAAACATTTTTTTTTAGTTTGTTTTATTGAACTGTCTCCTATGACTCATCAGTCATCTTCATCTTCTTCTTGCTGCAATAGTGCAACAGTACCATGGATTCACTATGGGTATTTGAGCTTCAAATTGTGGGCTGATGTGGGCTCATGGTTTTCTGGTTCTGGGGTTTCAAACGTGATCGCCGGAAATCCAAATTTCCGGCAACGATGTTTGCATCTCGTCGTTCGTCTGCTCTGTGTCGCCACCATCACATGGGAGCTCGCCGATTGGAATCCGAGAAGCCTCCATGAGCTCCGCTACCATTGTTGGGCGAGAGCAGCTTCATAATTTTGTTCAATTTTTTTTAATAGTCATTTTGTTCAATTAATTTTGAAATGTTGAATGCAATTAAAAAGTTTTATTTATTCAATTAATTGTTTGTTTGAATCGTTTTGGGCAAATTCCGCCATGGCTGGACATGAATGGCCAAATCTCACCATTAATTTTTAATGAAATTCACTATTCGATTTGTAAATTTGTTAATTTTTGGAGATATATTTTAAATGTTTCAATTGTTAATATCACTCTTTTGGTAGAATATGAATTTTTCACATGCCGGAAAATTCATACGATTCGTCGGAAAATTCAAGTGTTCAAACACTTTAATAATGGTGAATGAAAATATGAAGATGATTGATGAAGGTCAATTTTGGAATTTTAGTAAAATAACTCGTGTGATGAGAGATAATTCATTTTAGTTATTAGATTTAACTAACAAAATAGTGTTTGTCATGTTTACAGGGTCATGTGAATTCAAAAAAATATTTAGGTGATCATCTGTTTTAAGGTTGCGTTTGATCGTTCGGATTTGATAACAACGATGGATTACGACAGATAAGAAATACAACAGATAAGCATATATGCATTCCAAAGTTTGATGATATACTAGACATAACAATAGATTAGAAATAATTAAAAGGAAATATTCTGTTTGATGTATCAACATGTAACTAAATAGATTTCATATTATTTTATCCATGTGGACAAAATTACCCTTGATTTAGTAGTGACTATAAACTTATAACAACATTTATATTATAGAGCAAGTATTATAAGTGATACTCATATGTTGTAAATATTTTATCTTATAATTAAAAATAATATAACATCGTTGTTCTTTTTTCTTTTTTTTTAAAACTAACATTTTGTTCTTCATTTTAATTATTTTTCGTTCCATGCACATATAAGTTTCTTCAAACTATACACAATTTGAAGACCAAAGTTTAAAAATATGTAGATTTTTTAAATTGGATAAAAATCACATATTGGATTTTGAAATCCAAGCGAACTTGACATCAAACGTTGAATTAGACATCATAGTGGATTTCAAAATCCAATCCATCTCTCTATCCATGCAATCAAACATTACCTAAGTGACTAGTACTAGAATGTGTCACATGCAAAAGTTTGTTTTCGTTATTAGTTTTGTTTTTAAAGTTCAGTCATATTCTTGGTTTGGATTTCTAATAATATTTTAGTTTGGTTTGTTTAAGAAAATCATGAATAGTGGTTTTTTTTTAGCGCTTATCAAATTTTAAATGACAAATAACAATTTTTTTCACAATTTAATTGATCTAAACAACATTACATGTGAATAGAAATATCAATAAGAATAGAAGAATGACATTTTCATTAAAATCATAATCCTAACGTAGCTTGTAGGAGAGTACATGAGGGTAATGAGAGATAAATACACGTTGTCAACTACTATTAATTAATTAATGAGCTTAGTGGAATCTCAAAATCAACAAACCAAATCAAAAACTAAAATTAAAAACCATTAAATTTGGAACAATATATATTACTCACACCATCCGAATAAGGGAACAAACACACATCAACAAAACTCCAAAATGGCAATCACAAAAATATTCATCCTAATTTCCATTCTAATTCGCTCAATTCATTTCACTGCCTCTCAATCACAAAACATTGGATTTAGCTTAAAACTCATTCCCATGTTCTCTCCAGAGTCTCCACTCTATCCCGGAAATCTCACCTATTCACAAAAAATCCAAAAAATGGTCGAAATCTCCATAGCCAGAGCTAATAATTTACATTCACAAAACAGTAGCGTATTAGAACCTGATAATGTTCATGCTGTGGTTCATACAAAGGATAGCTACTATTCTGTTGAAGTGTTTGTAGGCACACAAGAAAGAAAACAGTTCCTGTTATTGGACACTGGCAGTGGCCTAACTTGGACTCAATGCGAACATTGTACTAATCCCTTCCCTCAATTCACCCCTCTTTACGACTTTAGTTCTTCGCTTTCTTACAGGGTCCTTCCTTGTAATCACCCGCTT
>JAYMSZ010003221.1:0-10850 GCA_036897665.1 Pelargonium citronellum | reverse complement strand
AGTCCGGGATCAAAACCAGCTCTGATACCATGTTAAATTTCAATAATGGGCTACATACAATGACTTGGGCTTCCACTACTAAAACGTCAACCTTGTTAGTAGGTTTTGGCTTCCGCTATTATATTTAGCCTCTTCAATTCATATTAATCCAATGTAGGACACATCACCCATTTCAACACACTAATAATAAAGCTTATCGAAAATCTACTATGGTGTTGTTATGAAAATCTTAACCTGCTATCAAAACAAAAGCTTGCATAATCTTTTTTTTTTAAGGGTAAGCTTGCATAATCTTAATGCAGTTAAGGTTTTTATAAAATAAAAAACGCAGTTTAAATGTTTGGGAACGAGAAAATACAAAAAGTAAATTAGACTATTTTTTTCCTTTCTTATTTTTTTTATTTGAAAAAAAAGACTATTTTTGTCCTCCTAATTTTCGTTATGTTTTACTGTATTTGTTTACGTGAATGGAAAAACCTTAAAAACCATATACTCCGTATTATTTTCATTTACAAAGCGTATATCCTTCTAAAAAGAGAGAAGAAAAAATAGACCCAAAACAATAACACAGCAAGCTAAGCTGAGATTCATAAATTACTCTCTTTCGACCGTTTCCTCACACGGCGCACTCTTTTTCTCTCCGTACTGAGTCTGTCTTCTGCAAAAAAGCTCTCTCCTTTCTCAAATTCAAAACCCACAAACAAAATCACACTAATTTCAGACAACCTTAACGCCATGTTCTCCTCTCCATTTCTCGCTATCAAAGGACCTCTCCGAACCATTTGGGTCGCTGCTTATTTCCACACTAAGCTCAAGAAAGCCCAAATTACTCAGACTGACATCGTCTCTGCTGTTGGTGCGTTCCCTTCTCTAGCTCTCTTTCAATGTTCAGCTTTTTCTTTCTCTTGTTTGGCTTCTGGGTAAGAATGAGAGAAATGGTAGTGAAAAATATGATTTTGACTTGCTCTTGCTCTTGTTCTCAAGGCTAATTTGATAAAAGAGAGGCCTTTTGGTTGAGTTGTTTTCACCCAAATGTGAAATCAGGGTTAGTTTGTCCTCCTGTTTTGTTTTGTTTCTTGTTTGTTGAGCTGTCGTTGGAGCTTTTCTAGGTGGTGGGTGTTTTACATTTTCTTGTTGGAAGCTCGTGTGTTGTGTGAGAAATGGTTTCGAAGAGTGTTAATGTATGTGGGTACCTGCCTATGTTGGCTAAATTAGCTCATATCATCTAGTTTCTGCTCAAATTTTACTGTTGTTTGCTTCTTCTTCCTCTTATTTTATTTTATTATTTTGCTTTATATGAAGTGCATTGATGATTTCAACTAGTTACGGGACCTTAATATATGGATTCTTCATAACTCACATACATGTAGCATTTTGTGTGGCCAACTAAGCTTCCTGTTACATTTGATTCTGTATGAGGACATTTTAGAGGAGTCATTAAGATCATTGCCTTTTTTTCCTGAAGAAATTAGGACATTTGGTTGTTTTGATGAATGGAAAATAAATTCCCTTGTATATTGACTTTTTTTTTATTTTATTTTTTTATGTGGGATTTGTATTATTTAATATGGTCTTTATCATGTATTTAGGTTTTAAAATGGATGGACAGTGAAGTTTCAATTTTGTGATTAATAAATTGGGTTATAGAGAAGCTGTCACAGCTCACTGTAAAAGAATTGGGAAAAGATAAAGTAAAAGAGCAGTATTATAGCTTAAGTCTGCATGGTATTTTCTGCATATTTTGGTTACCAGCTGCAGAAAGTGGATGTGATAGGAAAAGAGAGGAGACACAATCTTGAAAAGAGTATAGGAGGTGCAAGTTACATGAATTAGTCTTGAAACTAAAAAAACTTCTTCAATTGTGTCTTAATTTTCAATGAAGGTGTTATAGGGTTCTAAATTCGCACTTAATGCTCATCTAAATATTGATCTTGAAATCACTCTCATTGATCAGGTCAACAGATTCAGATTTTCATTTCACTTTGGATGAGTCGACAACATAATTGATTATACTGGAGAGTAGAAACTAGAAGAATACGGGTTTTTGTTTAAATAAATAAAACAGATTCTTTCAGCAGTTAATATTTGAAAAAGTATTTATGTGCATCAGTCACATCTTTTTTATTTGAGACCCTTTTGGAAAAATAGTACTTTATGCTATCTTTACAGGTACCTTAGTTACCCTCAAGTACGACAACATCAACTAGCATTGTGTACATTGGACAGTTCATTTTTTTATTTTTGGGTCCAGATATTTGTACTCAGTCAGTTAATGACAATATTATTGTTCTTTTCATTTGTGGTAGTTGCACTTTCCTGATGATTTGTGATGAATGCAATAGTTCAAGTTCTAAAAGCACGAGTTAGGTCTTTCCATAGATACTTACTCCCAAAAGGTGAGAGAGTTTAGTTAGGTGAAACTAAAAACGGATTGGGGCAGACCTAAGTTTATATGGAATGATGTAGTGAAGGAAGACATAATAGCATTTGGCTTGACCTAGGAGATATCATTAGATAGGATAGAGCGGATGAGGAGAATGAGAGTAGAACAGCTCACAGAGTTTTGTTAAAAGATTCATGTAGCTGACCCCTTCATTGTTGTTGTTGTCGTCGTCCCAAAATATGAATTTACAACATATTTTCATGATCATTAGGATATAACAGATGTCCCTGGAATAGTTACATACTTTGACTGTTTGGGCTAATCTTACTTCAACTATGACTATTATCATTTCATATATGAGTATTTTCTTGCCGATAAAAAAATATAAACCAGGAATTTCTGATCTTCTTTATGTTTTGACCTTTATTTTCTGTCCTTGTGCAGATAAAATGTTGGAAGATGATTTTGGTGTCGTCACATACAGAGTGTTAGCCTATCTTCTTCTTGGTGTTGTCAGAATACAATCCAGAAAGATTGGATATATGTTTAATGACTGCCAAGAGGTTCTTACTAGAATCAATGAATTCTTTAGTAAAAAAGAGAGTTCACATTCAGGCACTGTGTGTGCACATTATTACTCTATTACTCTACCGGACAGGTTTGAGCTTGATGCTTTTGAACTGGACATCCTTGATGATACCAGTGGGTAAGCTATATGGTCAAATAATTCAAATTTGAATGGTTAATATTCTTCTGGTTTTCATTGAGAATTCTTGATTTGTTTTCTTCTCCTACCTCCAGAAGCAATGTGATGCCTAATGAAGCAATCACGCTTAAAGGTATTAGAGCTCCTTTAAATGTTTTGTTATTTCTCATCACTTGTGATGTATCATGTAATTTGGCATTATTTACAGATAGTGCATGGAAGAGTGAGGGAATGATGCAGTTTTCCCTAGATAAGGTACACAATTATGAAAAATATGCAACAAAATAATTATCAATGTGGAAAGCCCAACTTTTTAATGTCTTGCAGGATATACTCTATTGATGTTCTCCAATCCAAATATATAGTTATGTAATAGCTTTTTATTTGAAACTTGCTTAAGGACATAACAATTATAGCATATTCGCATGAGTAATTTGGGCTGAATAGTACCATACTTTGTGTAATTTTCAACCTATAAGCAAATTGTAAGAATTGTTTTAGCATAAACAAAATAGTAAATATATTCCAGTTTGAGACATGACTGCCATAGCAGTGTCCATATCTAAATTCTCCGAACGCTTGGGTGAGTCCATCCTGAATTATCAAATCATGAACTGAAAAGGGTTATGATTCCTGTATGTTTTGATCTAAAGGCGGGATAGAGGTAGAACTAAAATCAGCTTCATTTTTTTCAGTCAAGTATGGCCTGACTCTTCTGTTTTCAACTTTTGCTATCTTTGTTTAGAGCAAATAATTTGTAATGATAGTCAAATGTTAGCAGATGCAATTTCAGGAACTCAGTTTTCTATATTTTATTATATTTATTTATTTAAATTTTGCAGTATCAATTTGAGTTCAATGCAGCCAGTCAAGATTCTTGCTTCCTTGTTGATTGTCCTACGGAGGAGTATGTTCAACAGATGCCATTTGTTTGTCTCCTAAAAATCTTATATGTTTTATTTTCTCTTTTAATTGTGGGTCTTAATGGATTTTAAAATGCTTTACATTATTCTTGTTACAGTGTTCTTTCCTCACATATGATGAACAACGATGAAGGCACATCGCTCAATCTAAGCAACTTAGAAGCAAGCTTGGAAAAACTTCGAGACATTAGGTTCTCTCAAGAAGAGTGCCTGAACATTGAGAAGTTTTATGGGATTGAGGAAGATCCTCCAGTTCTTGTTGAAACATTTAATGTAGATCATCACACTGATGGAGAGGAGATAATTTTAGGAGCTCAAAATCACATGGAAATGAGCATGGATAAACTTGTAGACTGTGTATTCTCTCAAGAAGACTGCTTGAACCACGAGCCACACACTGGGTTCTGTGAGAAACCTCCAGACCTTGTTAAACCATTTGGTAAAGATCATTTAAACAATGAAGAGCAGATACAAATTCCAGAAGTGGCTCTTTTAGAAAGTGCTATCTGTCAGATTACCGAGGATGATACTAATCTCAGCAACTTACTAGCAAGTATGGAGAAGCTTCAAGATGTTACATTCTCTCAGGAAGAGTTTCCTAGGCCAGAATTCTCTTATAGGTCCGAGGAAGAACATCCAGAGACCGTTAGACACCATGATGAATGCAATCATCACACTAATGCACTGCAGATAAAGGATACAGAAATGACATCATCAGAAGACATGAGGTGTCATATTAGTACAGAAGATCAACCATTGTCTGTCACCCTTGATGGAACTCCTATTTCCAAGTTTGCAGATCTTTCAGGTACAACATTTCCAAAAGATCAATGTCAAGATTTGTGTTTTGTAGCTTCTGTTGCATATCCTAGATTTGCTACTGCTGAGTCTACTTTATGGAGGAGGGTCCTTCAATGCTCTATATTCTGAGTTGGATAGTTAGTCTTTCTCTAATCAAGCTCCCAAGCCATTCCATTTTATGCTTCGCAAATCTAGCTGAAATTAGGATTTAAAATTGTAGTTCTTAGAGGAGCTATCATCCTTTCTAAGTTTATCGCTTACACTAGTTCCTCACTCAATCCAGGTTGTACCACACCGAATTTCATGGTTCTTCCAACACCAACTGCTAGGGAGCCTACCCGGAAAAGGAAAAGAAAATGCATCATTGATGATCCAGTGGTGTTGTCAAATATGTATGCATTGATTTATCTCACTCGATTCTACCACTTTGAATTTTTTAAATGCGTTTGATTGCTAATATATAGAAGTGCGCAATAGACTTTGTGATTTAGTTTTTTCACTATAGTTTTTGATCAGCAGTTTTTACACTATAGTTATAATAGGTATAAGTGTAGGATCAGCATGATGTGTTCTACTATATATTAGAAGACAGTGTGAATAGAGTACAATGATGGTTTCAATATTATAGCAAATAATTATTTCTGGTTGTGCATTTTACAATTTAAATAAATAAAATCCATGTTGAATGTGGGTTTATGTTCTTGTATAATATGTCATACTAACTTCATTATTATTATCACCATACTTAAAATCTCCTACCATTTTTTATTTATATAAACCATGATGCAATGACTCTGGAATTATCTAGCAAAAAAAAAAAAGAAGAAGTTACGTGGAGTGGGCTGGTTGGAAGCCAGGCTCCCCACTAGTCATGCAAGTAACAAATCTAAAATTTTGTCCGGTAAGAAATTTCCTGATTTAAGAGTCGAAATCCCATGTTGTATGCATGATTTGAATCCCATTGGATTTGAGCCAAATCCAAATTTTTTGGTTATCCAAACATTGTATTTGACTTAAATCCATGTTTTCAAAACAAATCCAAGAATCTAAACAGGCCATTATCTTATTTGGATACATCCCCATTTCTTCGGATCATTTATACTCATTTTTACTGTTCTTCATTTTGTGAACTCATTGATTGCACTCTTGAACGTTGCACATACCATCTTTCAGTTTTTAGAATTATCTGTCGTGGATGCACTATTGTGACATATTTAAGCACCTCAAACTTTGATCATCTCAGAATGGACTGATAGTGTAGCAAGCAACTGAAACATCACAAAAGCAAATTCTGATCTTACTTCATGTAGCTTTTCTTCAATTTTTCCAGGGCAATTAAGAAAAGCATTGACAACCCAAGTGATTTGGTGTCAAGAAGGAGGAAAGTTCCTTATAGTGCTCTTGCTGCCTGGAAAGCCCAAAAGCTTTCCTGTCTCCCCGAGAGTATCTCAGAGCCTCTGCTTAGTTGTAAGTTGGCTGTTACTGATCCATGATCCCCATATGGTTCATGAATTTTGTTCAATTTTAACCACATTATCTGCAGGCCCTTCAGTTGAGCTTAGGTTGCTGTTCTGCAAAAAGAATTTAGAGATCCCAGAATCTATTGAAGTTGTAAAAACTCCTGAAGCGTTTCCAGAATCTGTTGAAACTGTAGAAGCTTCTGCAAAAATCCCAGAATCTGTTGAAATAGTGGAAACTCCCATACAACTAAATGTGCCACAATCTCCACCTATTGGTGGATTCATAGAGGAAAGACAAATTGCTCCAGAAACACCTATTAGAGAAATACCATCAATGAGATCAGTTGAGCCTGCCAGAAAGTCTTTCTCCATCAACTCTGATGGAGTAAGACCTGCAAGTTTGTGTGAAGGTACAGAGAATGATATGACACCATGTGAGGATCAAGAACATGATATCAACCTGATGAATGAGGTATACAAATGTTTAATATAATTAGTTTTATGATGAGCGAACATTTATTATGGTAGCCATATCACATCGACATGCACATGGGACAGTGTATCAAGTACACGTGAGCTATGAACTTAGTCGTAATGACATATCAATATTCAACTTTCATTCAATATTCACACACAAGTAGTGTTACCGTAGGTCTTATTTTTATTTTTTGACATGGTAAGCTTGAACTTCACCGTGTGAAAGGTCCCGAACAGGCAAGTATTACATCAAAGCCGGCTTTTTAATGTTAATAATATAATATAAGCCACTGGAATTGGTTCAAATATTACTTTTATTTATCTCTATTTTTATTTGTTGTTGTTTGGACAATGCTGAAGATTTAACTGATTATGCTATTAAGATTTTCCTCTCCCCTTTTCACTGCATCAGGAGATCACTTCACGATATAAAGATAACCGAGAATTTGGTAAGAACATATTTTTCATTGATCTTAGGCACCTAGCATGGTGTTACATATTTCATGGTTATGCCTCACATGGAATTCTTATCTTATTCTTTTGTTGACTGTAGATGTATCACCAGGAAGAACTAGGTAAAAGGATAGGGCTTCTACATTTCTACTTTATATTAAATACTCATTCTATCACTTTTTGCCAAATTCGGTTTCAAGTGTTTTTTATTTTTATTTTTTAATTACAGAATTGCGAGTATATTAAAACAAAGAACAGAGAAGGAAACAGTGAATTTGTCACAGATTCTAATTGGGAAAACCAGGAAAGACAGCGCAAAACTGTTCTACGAGATACTGGTGTGTTCCCTTGTGATATTGCAATAGTTGGAGGGGGTTTAGAAACATTGGTTGAACCATGCATACAAGTATCATTACTTTGTAATTGCACCTTTTTATTCTCTTTTTGAAACAAACACGTATTTATACTCTTAGAACCTTATCATAACTGTTCCTGGAAAATAATGCAGGTTTTGAAAAGTAGAGGATACATAAGTGTGGAACAAGCCTGTGCTTATGGAGACATTCACATTCAGAGACTCCTGAGGTGGGAGCAGTTCTATGGAGCTCATCAAAAGTTGTAGCTTAGGAGTATTTATTGCACAAAGATAGTTAGTTAGACTGCCTGTATATACTGAACCACAGCCCTGTCAATGAGAACCATACTGGTGTTTATTTGTTGAAGTATGCCGAGTTGGCGAAGGCATATCATATGGACTAGCTTCTTTTCTTTTATACTTTCGACTGATGGGAAAAAATGACCTTTCTATGATAGTAGATGGATTGCCAAATTATGATACAACAGCCGGTTTTTTGATAGAATGTATGCACCGAATTGAAGAACATGGAGATGACTAACAATGTGCTTGTTCCGGTTATCATCTTTTAAATGCAATGCTGCCTCTACAAGAAATGATTTCATTTGCTCTTTTTGTCTATTGATTCTCATCAGTATACTTTTGCTAATTAATCTCAATTTGAATAATAGCTTGTAAAATAGAGTCGATATTGCAAAGCCTACAGGAAGCTTGAAAGTAACAGAGTGAAGAGAATTCTCAAAGCAGTTTCAGTAACTACTCTCAGACGTGACGAACCCAGCAAGATTATGTCACAATAAAGTGAAGCATACATTGACCAAACATTTGCAGGTTATTGAGTACAGTTTCACACCATTGAATGTTTAACAAAAACCTCTACCTTATAGATTTTACAAATGCCAAAGGTTATTGTGATGAACAAGATAGAAAAATTCGAAAAATTCTGCTCATGGTAATGAGCACACACAAGTCACGCAACACGACAACTCGACTTCCTAAAACTTAACTCTCTCTTGTGAATATAAGTTCCTAGTCACTTGAATATCCATCATCTTTATCTTCATGCTCTGCCACAATCTTCTCTATAAACCTTCTCCGTTCTCCTTCAATGACAGCTTGTCTTGAGGGATCGCCCCCACTTTGGCCATCATTAAGCACAGGATCGGATTGGCAGAGAACCAGAGCAACACCTAGTATTTTGAAAGAATGCAGAAACAATTTTAAATGCGGTACAAGACATTAATAAAAGGAATAAGCAAAGGCTGCAGGTTTGAGATATTAAGATGCCAGGTACTACCACAGAACTGTACCTCATGATAAACTAAGTAATCATGCAACAGAACTAATATTCTTCTATGGTTCAGAGACATGATCCAGAAAAGAAAAGAAAAAAACTTGAAGCACAATTTATGAGATTAACAAATCCATAGTGTTTAAATAAGAAAAAACAGTTGTAGGTGAAAGAGAAAAAAAAGGGATACTCACTCCATCCCGTAATGAGTGTCCACTTCCCCATTTTTGTAAAAAATTACGGATAAATTGGATAGGGTTGGACGTTCTCTCTTAAGCGCTCGCATACTCTTGTTGTAACAAGCTCAAGAGCTTCTAACCATCTCATTTTATGTATATTGTTGGTAATTCATGTATAACTAACTATTAACTAATCAAAATGGAAAGTGGACACTCATTATATAGGGCATAGAAAAACTAATAAACTCATGAGAAAATTATATATGTTACATATTCCCACAAAGACGAACTGGTTTTGTTTCTCAGAATACATCCATGGTTTATCATACATACACATGTTGGGAAAAAAGAGCATTTTTTTTATAAATCAGAATAAGATGCTGCAAAATAAGTCTGATATAATACCTTCGGGTGTACATCTCCGGCCAAAAGTATGCAAGCCCACATAATTTGCTTTCCCTGCACCGCTGTTGTATACCAAAAGGGTAGGAAGATTTTGATCCGGGTAGTTAGGAATGCAATCTGTCGATATTATTTTAACAAACTTTGTAGCTGGATATCTTTTCGCCAGTTCTTCCAAACATCCCATCATAATCCCACACTGTTGGATCCTATGATAAAAAAATCAGAACAAAAATAAGCATGCCATTTACGAAATGAACCATATTGGGACTCAGCAAAATAATGGCATAAATCAAATGCGTGGTTGATAGTACCCATCCTTGTAGAGAATCACAACAACCCAAACATCAGGTGGAGCTTGCGACACCTCCCGAACAAAATCAGATCCCGAAATGGGGATAACGGATCCAAACCTTACAACTTTAGCCTCTTCTCTCAGCTCAGTTAACCTCTTCTTCCTACAAAGACGACCATACAAGTGATAATTAAAAAGCCCTAACTGATAGTGCTTCGCTCTCTAGCTCTAATAAATCTTAAGTACAAAAAATCATACTCCTTTAGGTTCAAATTCATAGTTACAAAACTTCAATTCAAATGAGATAGCAAAAGAAAAAATTTAATCTTTCAAGCCAAACAGACACATGAGCAGATCAATCTCTACATCAGGCTTCAATTTTCTCCTCTCAATTTCGAATTCACTTGATTTGCTCATCTGAGCCCAAACCGGATCGGAAGAGTAAATGAAGACAACACAAGATGCAAAAATTGAGAACCTGTATTCTTGGAGGAATCGGTCGTCGTCGAGGTCGTCTTCAAGATCTTCGAGCTCGTCCTCGTTCTTGCTATCGATCCAGGACTTGTCTTTGGGGATGGAATCGGGAGCGGGAGTGAAAGGGTCGGGCTTGAAGGATGGGGTTTTTGGTGGGAGGTTACCGATCTTCCTCTGAAGATCGTCCCACTGCGTCGATGCTCCTTCTACATCCTTGTACACGAAGTGGTAATCCGCCATTTTTTTTTTCCTTCGGAAGCTTTTTTCAGTTTTCAGTTCCTTGCACTGGGAAAGGAATGTCTTTCCTTTTTATTTTGGGTTAAATACCCAAACTTATGGCTGAAACCCAATTTACCCACACTTCGATTTTCAAATCAATTTAATATCTACCGTCACTCACTGTAATCAGGTCCGTTATCTCACTGCCACGTTACCCATTTTTTGCCGACGTGGACTTTTTGGGCTGACGTGGACTTTTGAGGGCACATGTCCATTGCTGACGTGGCATATCCGGCGAGAGCTCAGCCATGTCCGGCGAGCTCATCCAGATCCAGCGAGAGCTCAGCCAGATTCGACGAGAGCTTAAGCAGATCCGGCAAGCTCATGCAAGATCCGGCAAGCTCAAGCCAGATCCGGCGAGAGCTCAGCCAT